>OVBE01002748.1:0-29429 GCA_900406425.1 Iberis pinnata | reverse complement strand
TTGAGAGAAAAATTTCCTTGTTTTTCATTAATGTATGTCCCTAGGAGGAAAAATGTAGTGTCTGATAAGTTAGCTAAGTTAGCTCGCTCTTTCCACAGGACTCTTCATTACATTGGTTGTTCTGTTCCGGTCTGGTTCACCAGACCATCTCAAGTTTGAGTAATAGAATGGCCGTTTTGAGGAAAAAAAAAATATATATAAAAGACAAATTTAAATATATCTAATATATGAAAATATATGAAATTATCCAATTCAACAACAAATGGTAATTCAACTTTGCCATTGTCTTCGATTTCATCAACTTTACCATTCTGGTTACACAGAGGACACATTATCTAAAGACAAATAAAAAAACATATTATTTACAAATGGGTTTTTAAAACAACATAAGAAAAAATAAAATTATAAAAATAAAATATAAACGAACAATAATATAACGATAAAATTTTAAATAAAAGAATTGTATCGTGGGTGTTAATAAAGAAAGTCGAATATTAGAAAATCTATATAGACTTTCGAAAAATATATTGTGTCTGTTACTAATTGATCAAACTCAGAGATAAAGTCTGAAAATAAAGAACTTTATTTGTTTAAAATGAAACCATAAAAACTCGAAATCAACACGTATTGTTCGGGTCCAGAAACGTTTTTAAATGATAAAATGGACTCGTTAAACACACTCAATGAAAATTTCTCTATTTATAGTATAAAATGAAAACCTAACCTAGATATCTATACAATAAAATCTTAATGACATTTAATAACATATTCATATAGTGATCCCATATTATTAGTAGTGAAAACAAAAAGATAATTCAACTTATAAAAATTGAAAATGAGAAAACAATAATAAGGATAATTAATAAATAATACTAATTATGTTTTGGAATTCCCATCGTATCATAATCAAGATCGGGGATCACAACCTTCTTAAGCAAGTCTTCAGTTACTTCTTTTTTTTCTTCTTGATGATCCAATTCTCTTGTGATATCGAAATCATGGAAACCACCAGACGATAAAGCAAAGATATTTTTGCATCTCTCTTTGCAATTTTTATTGTTAGTTTTTCAGCTTTTTCATAGGCACTATGATATTCTATAATACATTTGATACATCTCTTGTAATTCACATCTTATTCCTTCTTTGATCGTTTGACCGCGGTTGTTACATTAGCTAGTAGTTGAAGTTGTTCGGGACTAATGGCTGATACCCTTTGGTTGTCTAATTCGAAATGGATGAAAACAAAACAATTTCGTTAAACGTTGTTGTATCATTGATTTCATACTAACATAGGTAGATAACAATTAAACCAATAAGATAATATGTCTATACCATTGATTAGTGTGGAAAGACTTCTTTCATGACAATGCCATTTTGATCGTCTTCCTGCCAAGTTTTACAATATTTAAAATATTTTGTTGCATATAGCAGTAAATACGTATATATATATATATATATATATATATATATATATATAACATTTTCGATCTAATTATGTTGCTGAAAAACTAAGAATTAAAATTGCTATATACATATAGTCATATTGGAAAAATACAATATTAATATAAGACGTTACTTGATTAAAATAAAATCCATTCAATATATATATATATAAGAAAAATTTAAATATATCTAATATATGAAAATATATGAAATTATCCAACATACATTCGATTTAACAACAAATGGTGATTTTCCTTTGGCATTGTCTTCGATTTCATCAACTTTACCATTCTGGTTACACGGAGAACACATTATCTAAAGACAAATAAAAAACATATTATTTACAAACGGATTTTTAAGACAACATACAAAAAACTAGTATTATAAAAATAAAATATAAACGAACAATAATATAACGATAAAAATTTTAAATAAATAATTGTATCGTGGGTGTTAATAAAGTAAGTCGAATATTAGAAAATCTATATAGACTTTCGAAAAATATATTGTGTATATTACTAATTGATCAAACTCAGAGATAAAGTCTGAAAATAAAAAACGTTATTTGTTTAAAATGAAACCATAAAAACTCGAAATGAACACGTACTGTTCGGGTCGAGAAACGTTTTTAAATGATAAAACGGACTCGTTAAACACACTCAATGAAAATTGCTCTATTTATAGTATAAAATGAAAACCTAACATAGATATCTATACAATAAAATCTTAATGACATTTAATAACATATTCATTTAGGTTTGGTTCGAATATAGAGAACCGTGTGGATGCACATAACATTATAGTATAGAATCTTAACAATAATATTGTTAAGATTTTATTTTGTATATATTTTCAAATAACCGATAAGGATATTAACTAAATTTGTTAAACTAACATAATTAGTTTATATATCTATATGCCATTTACGTTTTGTTCGAATACAGAAAATTTAATGGATGCACATAACCTTATAGTATAGAATCTTAACAATAATACTGTTAATATTTTATTCGGTATATATTTTCAAATAACCGATAAGGATATTAACTAAATTCGTTAAACTAACATAATTAGTTTATATATCTATATGCAAAGATCGTATTGCCATACCGAAGATGTCGGCCTAATATGTTTCTATATATTTATCGAATAAATATAGCATTAAGTAAAAATTAATTTTTAAAGAACTTAATTCATTTTTTCAAAACTTATTAATTTGTAAGCACTATTAATGTTCTAATACGAAAAATCGGTGTTGGTGGTTATTAATTATTTGTAGCACTATAAACATATTGTACCCCTTTAACGATGGCCTAAGTTAAATATTTAATATAAACTATTTTATTTGATTTCATTTTTAAACGTAATATATATACGGTTGAGCCAACATATAAATTTTATTATTGTTATTTGTTAATGATATTTGTACACGATCATATTAGCAAAGCTTATAACAATATAAATATATAAAATTAATTAATCGAAATAAAAAACCTATAGTTGCAAAGGGAAACACAATATATGAACCAATTTTCCGCATAAATAAATAGCTAATGGAAATATAATGATCCCAAAATGTATTGTAAGTTCTCGATTTATATATCGTTTAATATGCTAATTCATTTACATGTAATTCGTTTGATATAGTGTGCAATATCTTAACAAAACAATTATATCTAATATAAAAATAGATTTACGCAATTTAAGTAGAATATCCCATCTAAAATAAGATAAAAAATATAACAAAAAAACAGAATAATTATATAAAAATAACAAAGTTTAATAAGATAAATAAGAATGGTTAATCCATATTCGGAAAACCTATCTTGTCGTAATTAACTTTTGGAATCACGACTTTGTCTAGCCAGGATTGGTATTCTTTTCTCTTCTTCTCTTGATAAACCCATTCTTTGAGGACATCAAAGTTATCCTCTTTAGCTTGCTTCAAAAGCAAAGAAATTTTTTGCCTCTCTTTTTTGCGACTTTAATCGAGAGATATTGCGATCTCTCATACGCTTTCATATATTCTTTCATCCGATACATTCCACCTTTGTAATGTTTTTAAACATCTCTCTTAGCTTTCTTCACTGCTAATGACACTTGTACGAGAACTCTGAGTTCATCATTTGTCAATGGTTCCTTACGTTTTCAAGAAACCTATCACCACAAGAAATATTCGTATTAATAAATCTACAATATAAATACAATAAAAGGTATGAAAATAAAAATAATAATTTTACTAACCGGTGTTGTTTGTTCTTCATCTCGCTTGGCATCTTCGATAACAACACATTTACCTTTGTCCGAAGATGGCCGATACATTTTCAGTATAGATATAAATCAAACGTTAGAAACTTATATTACATAATACGGCCCACAAAATCATAGAACAATAAGTAAGATTACAATACAGAAATTCAAACAGACGTTTTGAAGCTTGTATCAAAAATTATTTTATTGTTAAACCGAGTGGATGCATTTAGATCATAGCTATAATACTATATATATAAGAGAAAAGATAATAGGGTTTCAAAGATATTTTCATTTAAATGTTTATGTAAAAAAAATCTCTAACTACCTAAATACGAAACAAATAAAATCTTATGCAATCTAGAATATCTACAATCACTAAATGTTCGAACTAAAAATGTAACCATCCCGGTTAAATTAAAACACAAAAATTTGAACCGATGAATTATTATCGGTTTAGCTTAGATAGCTTTGAAAATTACAAAACAACCTAAAATGGCGATTCGAACTCGAGACCTTCCAAATGATTTTTTTTTAAAAAAGGTCCGACCCGAACCGGTTGAAGATCCACGCGTCTTCACTTTGGCGTGGACAAAAATACCCTTTTCGAATTTTTTTTGTTTGAACTATATCTCGAAAATCCACAATGGCATATTTCGTAATATGCCACGGAAACCAAAGGTTTCTTTCAAATTTGTCATTGAAATTAATAGTATAGATTATCATGCATGGATTTTCTTTGAAAATTGTTCTCAACATGAAAGACAATGATAGAATAATCTGCTTTCAGAGTATTAAACCATATGCTAATATTATCAGAAACAAACTTTCACTGTTTTTTAAATAATTTGATCATGTATTAATGTTCATATTAAATTGTTCACAAGCATTCAACACAATACTCTCGCAAGCAAGAACACTTATTCATCTAGACTAGATCCAACTTCTAAACCAAATCTCTTTGCGTTTATTTGTATAATATCAATAAACTAGATGGCTAATCTAATTCATGCATTAGTAACAAGTCTAGACTAAGAACTTATCAGTTGTTATCCCTTTATGATAAATCTAACAATCAAACCTGATTTCCCTGGGAAACTCTAAAACCTAACTAGTGAACTACTCAGACATTGACAAGCACACACAAATCAATATCTTTGAAGAACACATAGTAAATAAGTATAGATTATTAAAAAGAGTTCAAAAATTCTTCTCCAAATACAAGGTGTTGAGTCTCCTCTTCCTCAGTAAAAACTCTCCAATATAAAAATAAAGCTTAGTTCTAAAACCTAAAACCATAATGTTTGTATAGTCTAAAAAGTAAAATAATCTAAAAAAAGTAATTTGGATAAGCTTGAAGACTTGGATGCAAAATTGGAAAATTTCTTCTTCCTCTCGGGGGAGTTGCTTGATCGATCAAAAGGTTTCCCAATCGAGCACTTTGTTAATTTGCACGATCATTCTTTATGTTGCACGATCGATCATAAGCTTCAGTTTTTCCAGGGAGATTTTCCCGATCGAGCACACAAGTGCCCGATCGTGAATTCTCTAAAACCATTGCTCAATCGATCCAATACTTGCACGATCGATCACTTCATTTTGAACTTCGGGAATTCTTATGATTTTCTATGATATAGCAGGTTTCATGTTTTCAGTCTTATGTTTGAGTGGTGTTATAGTTTTCGTATGATTTCTGTTTTTGAGTGCGATAGGCTATATGTGATTTGTTGGAGAAAGCAAAAATTGTTAGGACAGACTGCGATTTCTTTATTGAGTAAAAAGTTTCGAAAATATCGAGTACATGAATACATATATTTTGAAATATGGGAGTATACGAGTATGGGTATACGTACCCNGGGGGGGGGGGGGGGGGGGGGGGGGGCACAGCTGCACTTTTCTATCCAAAAGTTGCGTACGTACCCTTTATGGGGATCAAGTCGTCTTGTAGTTCGGTTTGTCAGACTGTTGTTGTTTAATGATAGTATTTTTTGAGGTGCATTACGTTCTACGTTCTTGGAATCTTATTGTTCTGAATTGTGATGATGTCGTATGCCCATGGTCGGACTACTTTCGTGATGATGTACGGTCCTTCCCAGTTTGCTCCCAATTTTCTAGCGTTTCTTTTTGCAGTGTTTTGGAAATCTTTGCGCAGGACGGGGTCACCCTCTGTGAACCTGCGAATTCGTACGTTCGAGTTATAATATTTGGTGGCTGATTTTTGGTAGTTTTTGATTCGGATGAGTGCGTGATCCCGACGCTCGTTAACGAGGTCCAGATTTTCTAGGAGCATTAGATGGTTCATTACTTCTTGCTCTGGGAGCAATTTCTTGTGTATTCCTGGAAATTTGACTTTCGCAAGGATTATGTACTCTGATCCGTATACGAGAGAAAATGGGGTTTCTCCTATCGCTCTTCTTGGTGTTGTTCTGTACGACCAGAGGACTCCTTCGAGCTCTTTGACCCATTGGCCTTTCTTTTCATCCAGGTATCTGGGAGTTGATTTGGTTAATCATATCCTCCACTTCTCGCAAAACACCTCGAATCTCGTAGAAATAAACTGATATCCATTGTCCGTCACAATTTTGTAAGGGATTTTGTGTCTGAAAATGATATTTTTCCATATGAAATTCTTGACTTGGGTGTCTTTGATGCTGGTGTATGAATCTACTTCAATCCATTTCGAAAAGAATTCTGTCAAGACAGGTAGTAAGCGTTTTTGTTTAGATTTGTGCATGGGTCCGACAGGTCCATCGCCCATCACATGCACGGGACGGGTATGGTGAAGAACTTTAGAGAGGAGCTCTGCAAGTTGGTGAATCTTCGGTGTCTGCCTTTGGCACTTTTCGTACTTGCGGGCAAATTTTTTACAATCCTTAACCATGGTCGGCCAGTAATATTGTGGCATTTTATTTTGATGATGAGTGATCTTCTGCCAGAATGATTTCTGCATGGGCTGGAATGGACTTCTTTCATAATTCTCCGTGATTTTTCCCCCTCTATGCAGGTTATGAGAAGTCCGGAGATACTCTGCTTGTAATTTCCTCCGTCGACTAGGGCGTATCGAGTGGCGTGGAATTTAAATTTTTTAGCAGCCCACTTTTCTACTGGCAGAGTTCCTTCGATTATGTACGCTTGGATCTCTTGCAGCCATGGATTGTCGCACCCGTATTTGGATTGTTCCGAATTTTATCCGGGTTGATCTATTGCATCGACATCCCCGTCTGGTGATTGGATTAAATTTATAATGATCGGGGGACCAATGATTGGGTATTCGATGAAATCTACGGAGATGACTCGTCTGAGACCTGGATCGGAGCTTGAAGCTAGAGCTGCAAATGCGTTAGCCTGCATGTTCTCCGAACGGGGAATTCGTGTGAGGGAAAACTGGTTAAAGCCTTGGGAAAGACTCTTAACAATATGCTTCCATCCTTTCGTCCATGGCCTCAAGTTACCCGCTAAATTAGCTTGCTGCGAGTTGCGAGTCACAATAGGCATGGATGTTTCGTATTTTGAGTCTGTGGGCAAGTCGTAATCCAGTAATCAACGCTTTATATCCAGCTTCGTTGTTTGATGCGTGGAATATGAGTCGAAGCGATTGTTCTAGTATTTTTTTTGTCGGTGACGTGAGTCGGATCCCGAATGTCGAACCCTGTTTCGATGAGATCCGTCTGGATGGAGAGTCCAAAGCGATTATGGTTCGTTATACTTTCCATCGGGAGTTCTACCAGAAAATCGTTATACTTTCACACGCAGATGTTGAGAATTCAAGTGATACATCTGCAACTCAATCACTCGAAATGACCGAAAAGAAAATAAATCAATTAAATCATGTAAAAGAAAAAAATGACTCTTCAAAGGAAATTCCAGCTGCCTGAAGAATGGTACTTGTGAACAGCTACTTGAGATAAGATTTGAATGAAGGCATGACAGAGTGAAACTCTAGTCACAATGTCACCAAGCAGAGGTATGAACAACTGAAATAATCTCTTAATCAAGCTCCTGTCTGAATTGGTTATGATGAACATTTGGCTGAACTGATTCACCCTTCTGTATTTTACGTTCTTCCATTGAATTGTCGATGATATTATATGAAATGGTCAAAATTGCGTATATGGGTCACTCATGCACATTCTCATGATTGAAATATATCATAATTGTAAACAAAATCAGAACTGTGATTATTGAGTGGTATATTTCAGTACCTTGGATCTTGTCGAACTGTTTGATGTGTGTTAAAGTTGTCACATACCCAAAAGCCCATTTTATAAGGAAAAAGAAGATGAAAAAGCGGTTTCGATTCTTAAGGGATATACTAGAAAGGAAGTTGAAAGGATAAGGGAAATCTAATCGTTCAAATTCACTTTTTACTTATTGCCTCGCTGTTTCCTTTTCTCTTTGTTTCCATTTTCAAGATTAGGTTTTTCACAGTGCAAATCAAGATGGAAAACTTGGAGAAATTTCTCGGTGAACTTCAGAAATTCTTTCAAACTGTTGGAGCATCTCAATCAATGACCCCATTACCAGCAAGATCATCCATGGCGGTTTCTTCCCTAACATATTCAGAGTACCAAACTCCAATGCATGCAACCGATGATGCTCAGCCTGTTGAGAATGCTTGCCGGAAGCTGTCAGTCTACCGACCAACACGGTACCAATTTGGTCTTCCTAGAAGATCCCTGTTCACTGCAACAGAAGATGAACAGTCCCAACCCGGCAATCACGTATCCAATGAAAATCAAGAGCCTGATCTACAAGAAGTTGAAATGACTCAGGGCGACAGAGCTCTTTCAACTGAACAAGTCCTGCCAGATAATGAAGATGAACAGACACCTGTAGTTAATCAGCAATTTGTGCCAGTTCATCAAGTTGTTGATGCATAAATGAAAGATGCTATTAAGGGTGTCACTGGATCAGAGGGTCACGATGTGATGGTGGTTGGTGATACTCAGCCGTATGAAAGAACATCAAGATTGTAGAAGAGGAAAGAAATTGCAATCAAACAGGACAGTGAAGTAAAGAAACCAAGAAAAGAGATAAGATCATCTTATTTTGATCATACCAGGTTCATGGACAGAGCAGCTGCACAAAGATGATCTCTCATCTCTAGGAAAGAATGTCTGGAAGAAACCAAGGTAAATCTTGTAACTGATAGTATAATCAATGAATGGATATCAGGGGCAGGGTTATTGAGAACAATGACGAACCTGGGGGAGTATGATGAGGAATTGGTTAGGGAATTATATGCCAATTTTCCTGCTGATTATGATGGTGAAAAAGTTGTAGATGTTCGAGTCAGGGATTGGACCTATGTTTTCTCTCCTATAGAGATCAACTCTCTGTTTAGTCTGCCTGATGTTGATGATGTGCAGAGTCGCATTCAAGTCACTGCAGTAACACATGAAAAGTTGGCAGCGGTTCTCAATGGTGGATTAGATCGTAATTGGACTGGCTTTTCGAGTGGACAGGTGACGGATGACCTGCGTGAACTCTAAAAAATCTGTAGCAGGAATTGGTCTCCATCCAAGAATGATGGATATATGCAGTTTTATCAGGGATTGATTGTCTACAAGATAGTTAACAAGATCAGCTTCAACATCGGTAATCTGATGTTCGAGCACATGGTGAATCATGCTAAGATCCCTGATTCCAAGTTTTACCATCCATTCCCTAGAATGATTAGCCGCCTGATTAACTCCCAACATCCTGTTACACCACTTACACATGCTAAACCACTCACACTTGCGGAAGCCAGTACGATCAAGCTAGTAATTCGCAAGGAAAGCAAGAGGCATGCTCCAGTCACCGCTCCTAAATAGAAGATTGTATTGAATCAAGCATCAAAATCAAAGCCTGCTCTCAAGATCAAGGTCAAGAAGGGAGATGGTGATGCTGTCTACAGGTCGCGCAAGGCCATGCGGAGTACCATTCAAATGCTTGAGGATGCTTTGGCTGCAGGTTAGTCTTTCTGTCTTGATTATCTCATCTTCCATGATAGTCTCTAGGTGTTTTTAACATGATGTCACACATGTAGGGGGAGAAAGTGGTGAAGAGGACGAGGCAATTGACTCTGATTAGGGGAGACACAAGATTTAGGGGGAGAAGAGAATGAGGGCTATTATTGTTTTTGTTTTTTTAAGTCTTTTTGCTTCTCTTCTTGTTTGGATTAAAACTATGTTTGTATGCCCCCAACCTTTTTAACCCTTTGCTTAATTTTTTTACCTAACTTGGTTTAAGTTTGAAGGCTCAGTCAGTTGATTTAACGTGTCAGAAAAATTGCAGTATGATTATATGTACTTCGTTTGGAGTGTTTATGTTAACACAGGAACTCACAGTTGCTTGATCATGACATCAAGTCAAAAAGAGGGAGATTGAAAGTCTGCAATCAAGGAGCTGATGGAAAAGAAGACTGATGCAGATTTGATCAAGGAGTTGTTGGAATCAGAAGACTGATGAAGACTAGAATCAATAAGCTGATGAGATCTGACATCAGACGAAGACATGTTTCCGGATTCTATGCACTAAAACGAATATCTTGTGGAGGAGATCTTAAGAAGATATGGAAGTTAAGATCTTAAAGCAAGATAAATGCTGAAGATAGAAGTTCGAGAAGATTTGATTCGGAAATCAAAACAAGGAGAGAGAGATCGCGAGAATATCTAGGGAGAAGATATTCAAGAATGGAAACATGAATCTAGTACGATATGAGTGTTAGGAAATATTCCTTTAGGGTTTTGGGTAGAGTATATTCATATCATGTTTAGTAGCAATTTAGCTAGTTTCGTTTGTGAAGTTAACCTCTTGTCAACAAAAGTGAAAAAAACATGATTACTCTTTTGATGGAAAGTAATGGATAAAGTCAAACGAGGAGATGATTTACGACAAAAATAATTTTTGTTGTAGATATGAACATAAGTTAGTGGTGTATTCGTTCAATGATTATAACTTCTTGCTCTCGCGACTTGTTTATTGATTATCGCAATCGTGATTTATTTGTTGAGTTTTATCATGGTGATGTGTTTTTGACGATAATAACTCGATGGCTAAGAGTTTTAGCCGATTGGAATGTACGATGGAGTATAAATGTCGCTAATGGTCCAACGGTTAGGTGTTATAGTTGATTGACCCTATGAACGAGTATAAACGTCGATGATGACATGACAGCTTAGTGTTAAAGTTGAATAGACTCGCCGGCCGAGTATAAAGTTGTGATGAAGATCAAGAAAAAATCTTTAGAATATAATTTACATTATTTAGAATATTTTCTATTTACTGCGGAGATTTTTGTATACTCTAGATTAGGAAATCTTTTTACTATATAATCATATATATAGTCTTAAGTTTATGATTATGAGAGTCTATTCTAATATTTCCTTAACACTTTTGTGTTCTTGCTCTCGTCAATTTATCATAGTGAAAAATTCGATATTATTTACTTCAAAATCCCAAATTACAAAGTAGGAGTACTTAGGTATTTATACCTAGGGAAACTATAACCCTATAGAACAAGCCCATATACATATAGCCCAAATATATCTTAATACCCCCCCCCCCTCAAGTTGGAGTATGAAGATCATGAATGCCGCTGAAATGGGTGTCCTCTAAGCGCCTTAGTGAATATATTTTCCAACTAATCCTTTGTAGAGACATGCTTTGTCATAAAAATCCCAAGCTTAATATCATCACAGATGAAATGACTATCCACTTCTACATGCTTGGTCCTTTCATGAAACACATGATTAGCAGCAATTTGAAGTGCTGACTGACTATCATAATACATATCCATTGGACCAGAATGTGCAATACCCGTAGAAGACAACACACCCTCTATCCATTTTAACTCTTTCAACGCAACTACCATATCTAGATATTCTCTTTCAGCGGAAGAACAAGAGACTAGATCTTGTTCTTTGATTTCCAAGACACTAGAGAATCTCCAAGTTGAACTAACCACCCATTTAATGATCTTCGCGTAAGAGGGCAACCCGCCCTATCTGAATCACACCAATGTCTCACATGAAAGTTGTTATCAGATGTCAAAAGTATTCATAACCCTGGACAACCTTTCAAATATGGAACAACCCTCAAAGTAGCAGCCCAATCATCTTCTCTTGGATTTTGCATAAACTGAGACAAGATATGTACCGAGTAAAAAATATTCGATCTAGTAGCAGAGAGGTAAATCAACCGTCCAAAAAGTCGCCTATAGTCATCTGGATGAAGAAGCTCTTTCTCGGTAGATTTTGCTAACTGATGATTCGGTTCCATCAGGAAATCAATGGGCTTACCACCAAGAATCCCAAAATCAGCAATAATATCAAGAACATATTTTCTCTATGATAGATAAATACCTTCCTTACTTCACGCAACTTCTAGTCCGAGAAAATACTTAAGCTTCTCAAAATCCGTCATATGAAAGCAACCACTTAAGTAAGTCTTGAACTTTTGAATTTCCACAAGAGCATTGAAAAGTGAGAACATAGAATGATTAGATTTTTTCTGCAAGAAATCATAACTCACGAGCTCATATGAGAGTTTCACGAACTAACAATATGGATAGTTTTCTAAACCATATAATGCAAACGACATACCATATCTTTGTTAGAAGCGTTGAAACCTTGAGGAAGAGTCATAAAGGCTTCTCTTCTAAGTCACCAGGGTGGAATGAATTATGCACACCCATTTTATGGAATTCCCCATTCTTTCCAGCATTAAATTTGAGAACTAACAGAACCGTGATCATCTTCACAACAAGAGCACATGTGTCAGAATAATCAATTCCTTCTTCTTGGCGATTACCTAAGGCTACAAGGCGTACCTTATATCTCTCAATCGTTTCATCTTCCTTATACTTGATACTATAAATCCACTTATATCCAATTACACGTTTACCTAGTGGCAGTTGATCAATCGACCAAGTTTTATTTCGTTATAAGGCTTCCACCTCAAATCGCATTGCATATTTGAAATTTGGACACTTCATTGCCTCATTAAACGATCATGGCACACATGTGAGACTCAGAAAATATGTCGCAATTTACGAATTTCTCAATACCGTACTGATGGTCTTTACTCCGCAGTTTTGTGTGTGACATAGTCTGAATCACTATGTTAAGCATATAGTCACATAACTTTACAAACGCTTCTTTCCTTTTCATTCCTCTGCCCAGTGTTGTGTCATACACAGTCTCAGTCTGTGACTCAGACTCAAGACATGAAATAATCACTATAGTGTTTGTTGTCACATTCTCATTCTATATTACAGTAGTCACTTCCTCTGTGGGAGTCTTAGCTACTACTTCGAGACCCAGTTGTGAATCTGTATATTAATATCTTGCAATAGACAACATGTCTTAGTGAACACCGATATACAATTATTATCATCGGTGACTTGAGATACCGAGATGAGATTGCATTTCAATTCCTCCATAAAGAGAACATCTCTCAGCGTTAATGATTTGGTCAATGCTACACTTTCTTTTCGATAACAAACAATTGTAGTTCCATTAGGTAACCCAACCATACTTGGTGATACTCGATATATGTCGAACATATGATTCAATGTTGCTGTCATATGATCACACGTTCCACTATCAATAATCCATTCATATGTAATCTTACCAACTGGATTTACAGAGTTTGATTTTGATCCAAATAATTGCACAATCCTTTCCCACTGATCTTTTGTCAATCCCGTCATCGCTTTCGACTTGATGTGTGACACAGTCGGTTTCTGTGTGTCACACACTCGAATAGCAGATTTTCCAGAACCAGAGGCATCGTCATTATACTTCATGGGTGATACCTCTCAGTTTTGTGTGTTACACACACGATTTATAGATTTTCCAAAAAGAGTAATGATTCCTATTTAATTCAACTAAGAACCCTCATTTCTTCTGTTTTCTCAATATTCTTCCAGCCATCGATCCGGATATCCTTGCACTTGATTACATGATTGAACATCATGACCATACTTTGAACGATAAGAACACACAATACCTCGATTTTTATATTACATTGTCTGATGATTTTGAGATTTTCTATGAACAAAACCTTTCAAACCTTTCCGGCTCTGATACCATCAAAGATTCGAAGTATGGTCATCCTTGAGGTTACATGTAATGCTTCTGTAGGATGGGGTGATAGGATCTCGAAGCTCTACTTTTAAGCTCTTGAGTTTTTGGCAAAAACATAGATATAAACCATGCATGGAAGATTTTTGTGAGTGCCTTCCATAAAATTTGAATAATGCGTAAAAAGATGGATTGTTAAAGATGGATAACTTACAAAAAAAAACTGGATGAGACGTGTAGACACAACATAATGCATGATTTGATATGTTAATACCCACAAACTCTACAAAAGAGTATATGAAAGCAGATCTATATTTGGCATTCACCAATGCCCAGTCAAGTTAATGTGGTCCAATGTAATTGAGGTAAGAAATACCATAATTCGTAAGTAGAGTGTGTATGGAGCTTACTCTTGTATGATGCTTATGAGTCCAAGTCTCGTGTGTATGGACTCACAAATACTTATGCTAGTTGCCTTAGTGAAGATGTCCGCCAATTGATCCAAACTTCGCGTGTAGCATTGGAGAATAATGCCTTGCTTCATGGCGTGTCTCATTTTGTGACAATCTACTTTGATGTGCTTAGTCATCTCGTGGAAGACGTTGTTAGATGCTATGTGTATAGCCGATTAGTTATCACAATGCATTGTAGTAGGTCTTGATGACTTCATCCCTAGATCCTTTAGCAATCCTCTAAGCCACACTAGCTCATTAGTTAGCTTCTGCATGGCCCGATACTCGGCCTCAGCACTAGAACACGAAACAATGTTTTTGTTCTTGCTTCTCCATGTTATAAGATTACCACCAATGAATGTGCAATTCCCTGTTGTAGACTTCCTGTCATTCCTACCACCGGCCCAATCCGCATCATAATACCCAATGATCTTCGTGTTGTTGTTATGCCCCATCCAAATGCATTGGCAATGAGTTCCTTTTAGATACCTTAGGATCCGATCAATCATATTCCAATGATGCCTTTTGGGACTTTGCATGTGTTGGCTCACCTGATTCACAGCAAAGAAAATGTCAGGCCGAGTGATAGTAAGATATATCAACTTACCAACCATCCTTCTATATTGGTAAATGTCTCCAAATGGCTCGCTCTGAATCCCCCCCCCTCTCTCATGACTTTGTAACCATCCTCAAGGGGGGTTTTGCAAGGCTTTGCTCCAAGTTTTCCTATTTCACTTAAGAGATCAAGGGTGTATTTTCTTTGCGACAAGAAGAGACTTTTCTCGGATCTACTAATTTCAGTACCAAGAAAATACTTCCATTCTCCTAAATCCTTAATGTCAGAAACAGATTTAAGGTGATTTCTTAAAGTTAGAATACCTACCTTGTCATCATTAGTGATGATTATATCATCAACATATATGAGGATAAAAACCTTACCTCTTTGGCTAGATTGAATGAATAGAGTGTGATCTCCCTCGGACTTGGTAAAGCCTCTTGTTATGAGAGTTGAACTTAATTTGTGGTACCATTTTCTTGGCGGCTGTTTAAGACAATATATGGCCTTATTGAGCCTAAGAAATATTCCTGGGCCAATTCTTGCTTCAAGGCCAGGAGGTGGCCTCAAGTAGAGTTCTTCTTCTAAGTCTCCTTGGAGAAAAGCCTTTTTCACGCCCATTTGCCATAGATCCCAGTTTAAGTTTGTAGCTATTGCCAAAATGACTCTAACTGTGTGAAGTTTGGCAACCTGAGCAAAAGTGTCTAGGTAGTCTTCCCCATAGGGTCGGGTGAAGCATCTAGAAACTAATCTTGCCTTATGTCTTTCAACATCTCAATTGGATTTGTATTTAATGGTGAATACCCACTTGGATGTCACTGTCTTCTTCCCTTTTGGAAGCACAATTTCTCTCCAGGTGTTGTTGTGTTCAATAGCGTTGAGTTCACTTTCAGTGGCTACCTTCCATTCTTTTTTCTCAATAGCTTCATTGTAGGACATTGGAATTTGAGCTTGATCCAACTTACTAGTAAACACTTGATGGTCTTTGGAAAAACTCGCCATAGAACAATCTTTTTGAATTAGATGAGCTACGACTTCATTTTTGTAGTAGATTCGAGTGTTTACCCATTTTGATGGAGGATATTTTATCCTTGTGCTCCTTCTCAAGGCTGGTGGCTCTGGTTGTTGTTCTTCGACCACTTCTTCTTCTTGATCTTCTAATACTCCCCCTTGATCATGAAATGGTGAATCCAGAGCTTTTTGAGTTTGAGGTTCAATGTCAGATATATCAACCGTAGATTCTCTCTCATTCCCCCCCCCCTTCATGATCAAGGTGGATAGATGATTGGAAGGAAGTGGTTTGCTCTTGACTAGGGGCAGGAGCACTTGTGGTTACTCCAAGATTTTCTAAGATGCGTCTTAGGTTCTCGGCTCTGTCCGAACATGAGGTGGATAAGTCCTTCAAATGATTCCAATTCTTTTCCTCAAAGAAATATTTGGACTCAATGAACTTGACATCCCTTGATACTAAAACTCTCCTAGTCTCGGGGACATAGCATTTATATCCCTTTTTATTAGATGAATATCCAATGAACATGTAACATCATGGATCGGGCAATCTCCATAAGATGCCTATTTTTCCTCTCGGCCACTCCATTTTGTTGTGGAGTATATGGACAACTCGTTTGATAAATGATGTCATGCTTATTAAGATGTTCCTTAAACGTATTGCTAGTATATTTTCCACCATTTTATGACCTAAAAATTTAGTTTTGACGTTGAAATGGTGAGTAATGTAGGATTGTAAATTAACAAAGGCTTCAAAGACCCTATACTTTGAGGGGAGTAGGGTGAGCCATTTATATTTGGACTTCTCATCAATGAATGTCACAAAAAAAATTTATGATTTTCTCTAGACATGCAAGGAGAGGTCCAAACATCCGAGTGTATAAGATCAAAACAGTTTTCATAAATGGCATTAGACTTAGGAAAAACTGAGTTGCAATGTTTGCCCAAAATACAAGCCTCACAATTGTCATTAGAAAAAGAAACATTAGGTATCATAAATTTTAAGGATCTTATATATGGGTGTCCTAATCTAGCATGCCATTTTTTAGCTCCATCTCATGTTGATCCCTTCCAAGTTACATTCACGTGTCTTTACTCCTGGCGTTTGATCCGCTTTCATCACAGCATGTTTTCAGCATCTTCAGTAATGCCTTCGAAGAGACCTTGCGAGCCTGTGATTTTTACTGACCTTTTTGAGAAATCCTGATATATGTTGGTTGGTCTGAAACAATAGAGGATTCATCATCATCTGATAGTTTCATTTCCTCCTTGTCTCTAATTGAACATTTCCCAAGTCTAAATCCCCAACCCCCGAGACAAAGTTCATAGTCTAATAGCAATATAGAGATAAAATACTAGATTGATCCTTTGGGGAGACTCTAGCATTTGCTTCACTACTATGGCGATGTTTAGTGACCAATCCTCGATTATCTGATGCACGGGGATAGTCTTAAGATGTGAAGCCTTGTTTTGTAGCCCATTGGACACGTCCTTAGTACTCTTTATGAAAATCCAATTAATTTTTCCTACACACTTTACAATTTAATCTTTGATGATGTAGTTTCAAAAGTTGTCACTGAGAGTTCGTGTTGCCCAGAACAACATTAACCTTATCAGACTGGCATCTCATTTCTTACGCCAGTTCTTGTTATTGTTGACCGCCATGGATATGAAATCTTGATTATGACAACATTATTATCCAGTTTAATCGTGTTAAGCATATCGTAGTGAAGATCAGTTGTAAGACATAATCGCGTAAAATACAACCAGAGACATTGCCCACAACAACACCAACGAAATGCAGTCCCTTCCTAGTGTAAAGGTAATTCGGAAAATTAAGTAGTTTAATCCAAATTGAAAACAAAAAAGAGAATAGCAAGGGTACACAAAGACTTAGTGCTACAAGTACTTTGCATGCACGTAGAACAAGTAACATGAGATTGAAGTTGACCATCGTCCAACTTAAACATAAATGTATATATGCAATCGATAAATTGTGTATCTATCTT
Source organism: Iberis pinnata (assembly GCA_900406425.1). NCBI lineage: Eukaryota > Viridiplantae > Streptophyta > Magnoliopsida > Brassicales > Brassicaceae > Iberis > Iberis pinnata. Next base: position 11,641 of record OVBE01002748.1, on the reverse strand, counting down.
GAGTGTTTTAAAAAAGTTATTCCATATATGGTTAAAAATTGCGTAAACTTTGCCGATATAGGACTCTCTTAAGCAGGAACTCATAATGCAACTAATCGGTAGCCGCTGAGCATCAATAAACTTTTGGGAAGTTTTGAAACATGAGTTGCACCATCTTTGAATTAAAAAAACTGAGGAAATATGAGATGACCCAACCCTCGTAAAAGGGTAGATCTATAACTTTACAAACCTTATAACACAAAAATCAACTTTATTTCAAATAAAAACCGTTAAATAACCAACATCTCAACAAACGGAAAATCCGGTTAACAATCCGATTGAAATAATAAGAAATAACCAAAAATCTTAAATTCTGAAAAGTCAAACTAGAATCCCCAAAACTAGCAGTACTCGGATTCAGACTCTATCAACTCATTATGTTCGCCTGAAAAGAGAAATAGAAAGAAAGCGGGGTGAGTAAACTCATGGAGAAAGCTTACTCATTGAAGGGGGATCCAGGAACCCACAATTACTAACAAACTATCAACAATCATTCACGCATGTCTAAGCCTAAATGAAGCATTTAGTTCAAACAAGTGAACCTAAAGATCACACATAGATTAACATACAAGGTCCCTACGCAGCATAAGCAACTAACATGCGGGCTGAAGGCTTTATAGAAGGGCATACACCCCTTCACCTCTCAGAATATTACACTGAAAGCGTATGTTAGCGCACCAGTACGAGGCCCTTACCAGCGTCCCTTGCTTCTAGGGTATCATGATCGACTGGTGGGCCAATGAACCCCAAAATTTAGTTGAGTCATCTCACAACGCCAGAAGGTCAGTTCTTTCCTAGAATTGATGCCCTGCATCTACATTCCCTAATGCCACGATATCCACCCATTACCAGATGACCCGAAACACCACACCACATAGAGAGTTCGGTTCCATTCTGATCTAGATGTACAACATCTTACTCTCATTTCACGGTTGCCACCCGTTATGATGTTTCAAGCTCCTTGTAAAGAAATACGCACTAGCACTCAACATGATTACACAATATCCAGATTACCTCTATATCCTATTATATATTTATTGTCTTACATAATACACACACGATAGTCAACCAGATATACACATAGCGATATTTAACCAAAGAAGATGAGAGAGGTAAGGTAAGAGAAAGAGAATTTTCAACATGTCCCTCAACTTAGCTTTGGTTGAGATTGAAAAAGAAGAGAACATGTAGTCTTAAACCCAAAAGAGATAGATCTAGGTTCCCAAAATAAATTTAAGTATTATGAGAGAGTAGATCTAAGGAGAAAGAGGGTATATCTATGGTTTACAACCATAAAACCCTAATAGAAGAAGAAAAGGATATGGATAATAGATAAGGGTTTTTACCTTTAGGAGAAGAAGAAAACTAAGAAAAGGGATCTTCTCTAGTTCTTCAAATAATCAAAACGCATAGGAGAACTCCAAACTTCGATTCGCGACGGAATGGGCTCGGGAAGAGCTGGTATCGATGCAAAAGAAAAGGAAGAGAGAAAGAGAGGGGGAAAAGTGGCTAGAGTTTTTAGGTGTTCCCTTTGGTCTCCTTTTATAAACTTTTGAAATGGTGGGCTGAGGGTTTATAGAATTATAAATGGTCTCTGATGGGCTTTTAATTAAAATATCTTGGACATGAGTTGAGATGTTACAAGATAACAACATCATAAATCTTGTCTGACATGATAGGTTTCTAGGCATGAGGTTTTTAGTGGCTACAAGTATTTGTATAGGTCTGAGACAAAGGAAGATGGAGACCTAGGACATCGGAGGAGGAAGAGTGAGGTGAAAAGACGTGGGAAAGCAAGTTTCTACCTTATATTATAAGAGTTAACAAAGAACTAGGTCTTGCTACATAAAAACATGGGTATTTCTGAAGAAAATTACTGGCGGGAACAAACCCATCAGTAATAGTGACTGAATAACTGACATTTTTCTTCTGGTTACTAATTTACTGAAGGAAGGAAATATGTCAGTTAAATTGACGGATTAGTGAAAGAAATTTACTGACATATTTAAGCTAGTCTTTGTTAGCCGTTACCAACAGATATATTCGATTTACTGATGAAATAATCCATTAGTAATTCGTAAGTAAAAATTTCTATATAAACCAGAACATCCCCTCTCATAACTTCACAAAAAAACTTATAAAAATGTCTACTCCTCCTTATTTTTGATAGTGGATGGATGGTGAAAGGATGAATACAGACACAAAGCTTTTGAATGAGGAATATGCAAATGGTGTTATGTAGTTTATGGAATTAGCCTGTCGACAACCTCTTGCACAAAACAATTGTCTGTTAACATGTCCATCTTCTTTATGTCGGAATTCTCGTCATATCAAGATATATATAGTATTGAATCGCTTGTATGAGAATGGTTTAATGACGAATTATAAGATTTGGTACTTACATGGAGAAAGACATGATATTGTTGGTAGTAGTAGCGGTAGTGAACCATTGGTCAATAGGACAAAAGAACCTAGAATAAATGTAGATTTTGGGGTTGGTACGGTTCAAATGGTCAACGACGTTTATAGACAAAATATAGAGATAACGCAGGTTTCATATGACGAACCTAATATAGAAGCACAACAGTTTTTTGTATATTAGATGTAGTGAATCAACCATTATATATGGGATGTAGAGATGGTCATTCGCCTTTATCATCTACAAGTAGGTTGATGGGGATAAACAAAAAATATAATTTGTCTGAGGATGTAGTTGCATAATAGCCAAGTTTGTGAGGGATATCATGCCAGAGGATGACATTGCTCCGAGTTCATGTTATAGAAGTGTGCATCGACAATTGTATGATCTGTTGGAGACGCAACGAAAATAGGAAAAATTGTTGATACTGTCACAAACCAAGGTATAAAGATACATGCGGTAGAGTTTCAGTGCCTTACAAGAGGATATGGTATTTTCCACTAACGAATAGGTCGAAGAGGTTGTATCAGTCTGAGAGAACAGTTGCGGGAATGAAATGGCAAGCCGTGCATAGATTTGATGGAGAGATTACACATCTTTCTAATGCAGAAGCTTGGCGTCATTTTTAGTCTACATATCCGGATTTTTCATGGAAGACATGAAATGTTTATCTCATATTAAGTACATATGGATTCAGCCCATTTGGTGAGCATGGTAGACAGTATTCTCTGTGGCCAGTCATCGTGACACCTTACAATTTTCGCCATCTTTGTGTATGAACCGAGAGTTTTTATTTCTCTTTGTTCTTGTACATGGGCTAGATCATCCAAAACGAGTGATTGGCGTGTTTTTGCAACCATTACTATATGAGTTGAAGACATTATAGAAGTACTGGGAAGAGGCGTATGATGTATCGTTACAAAAAAAAATTAATATGCGTGCGGTTCTAATGTGGACTATAAGAGATTTTCCAGCCTATGGCATGTTATATGAATGGAAAAATCGTATGTCCATGTTGTAATGATAACACCAACTCATTCCAGCTGAAGAATGGAAGAAAAATTTGTTAGTTCGATTTTCACCAAAGGTCCCCAAATCATCCATATCGTCGATCTACTATGTTATTCATAAAGAAAAGATGTGCTGAAGGTCCACCACCTAAATTACATGGCACGACTCTATTAACTCAAATGAGCCATTATGGTGTTGAGAGGACCTGTGATGAAAATGTTGGTACGAATAGACAAACACGTGTACTTGGAGGTACAGGAAAATATCATAATTCGCATATGCAAATCATATTCTGGAATTTTCCTTAGTGGAAAGACTATTTATTGAGACATAACCTAGATGTCATGTATATTGAGAAGAACTTCTTTGAAAACATAAGGAACACTGTTCTAAATGTCCAAGGGAAGACCAAATACAATTTGAAGTCTAGATTAAACATGCCAGACATTTGTTCTCGTCCTAAGCTTCACATCAAGGATGATGGAAGGTGTCTAGTTTTAGCATTTAGATTACTTAGGAATGCGAAGGATGAGTTCTTTGACTGGATTATTCATTGGGTCAAATTCCCTGATGGATAAGTATTTAATCCAAGTAATTGTGTTGATATCGCAGAAGGCAAGTTTATTGGAATGAAGAGCCATGATTGTCATTTAGTGATGCAGCGCCTTCTCCCAATTGCGAGCATCTCCTTCCAAAAGATGTTCACGAATCCATTGCAAGTATTAATTTACTCATATGTGTATAATTTACTTATATATTTTAATTATTGATTACTTATATAGTTTTATGCATTTACAGCGGTTGGGGCAATCTTTTGTGACAATAGCCAAAAAACACTTACTACGGATGGTATTTCCACTTTACAGAAGAATATACCAATGATCCTTTGCGATTTGGAAAAAGGTTTTTCCACAGTCATTCTTTGATGTTATAGAACATCTAACGATTCACCTTCCTAGTGAAGCATCAATAGGTGGGCCGATTCAATGTCGCTAGATGTATCCCATCGAAAGGTACATGTTCCACTTGAAGAAGAAGGTCAAAAATATTATTACAGTCGAGGGTTCTATTGTGACACAAAACATCAACGAAGAAAATTAAAATTTTTCAGAATATTACTTTCCAAGAGATGTGGCAACGAAAAGCATAGAACAACTCGACGTGACGATGGTGGAAAACATCCTACATATCCTGCTTATTCCCCAAGTCTGTTATAAAAAATTGTACGACTTAGCGAAAAGGTAAGACTCACCGACTTAACGAGCAGGAGCGGAAACATCTACATACGTATATCCTCAGTAATTGTGAAGATATGCTAGAGTATAAAGGTAAACATGTATACATTTTAATACTAAAACTTTTGATATATGTGTTGTTTATATAACTTGTTCATCTTAAAACCTTGTAGGATATATACATGGCAATAGTTCGTGGTTACTTCCCGGATAAATCCGACGATGAAATAGAAGCTCATAAACAAGAAAAGTACTTTAAGTGGCTGCTATATTTTGTAAGTGTCTGCTTAAATGCAATTAAATTTAATACTTTTTATATATTCTAAAATTTTAGAAACTTTTTGTATATATATATATATATAGGTTCAAGAGAAAACATCTACTAGTCGAATGTTTCCCACATGGTTGTTTTGAAATCCCGAGAGGGCCAAACAAATATGTTATATCCTACCCAAGATATGGAACTAGAGGATTCACTTTCAAGGTTCACGAATTTGGTAGGGAAAGGACAACATTAGACAATGGTATATCATCTACTTCTGGAGATGTTTTGTACTACAACATTCTTCGAGAGATATTGGAGGTCTTTTACTCTATGATGTTGAACATGCGATGCGTTGTCTTTATGTGTGATTGCTATGATCCAACTGATGGTTGAGGTGTCAAAGTAGATAAATTTGGCGTGACTTCGATAAACTCGCGTAAAAAACTTAGGAAATATGATGCTTTCATTCTTGCTACACAAGCAGATCATATACAATCTTCGTATATAAAATACTATCATATCTATAACTTATATATCCCAAAAAATGGTGCATGTATCTTACATTAGGTATCAACATATCTCATCTAGGAACGATTCTTGGATAACGGTAACATAACTCAATCCTAGAAGAATGATAGAAAAATCTTTAAAAATTTATTAATGACTAACGTAAAATTTTAAAATCATTAGGATATTTTATAAAGCTATGTATTATGTTTGTACATTATTCTAAAATATTTCTACATTATATATAAGAATATAATAACAATTAGTTTACTGACGGAATACTGACGGGTTTTGGGTGATCCGTCATTAAGTCTAACTTTGGAGTTTTGGGCCCTAAACATGTGTTTCAATTTTTTTTTTTAATCATATGATTATAGTAAACAAAATAATTGATGAACTAATTCAGTTTTTATACTTGAAAACAATTAAAAACATTATTCGAACAACATTTTATGAAACTTCATATCGAAGAATGTTTATAATCGAAAGTATTTCTAATTAGGCATGAAAAAAGACCATATACTAAATGAATCTCTAAACCATGTTTTAGAATTACTGACGAATTCATATGAAAGTCATTAGTAATTCTTCAGAAATATCTTTGACAGTTCTTCCTATATACTGAGAGATTACTAACGACCTTCATAAGGATTCGTCAGTAACCAGTCAGTAATTCTAATCAATCTGAGGACATGTATTTCTGATGGGTAAACTTGTTAGTTTTCTAAAATCGTTAGCAATCCGCCAGAAATACTAAGGGATTACTGACGATTTTTCCACTTTTGATGTGTTTCAACTTCCCAAAAATTTTGGAGACCTGCATAAATTTAACTTTTTGGTTACCGACGAAAAACTGACGGATTTACACGTTAGTTTGTCGAGTATATACCTGAAAACTAAAATCTTCTTCTTCATTCTTCTCAAAATCTTCAATTTCAAGCCGATCTATGACCATAGATTTAGGTTTCTAGTGTTGATTTTCATGGAATTGAACAGTTAGTTAAGGATTTATGTCTAGTTTAGGATTTCAGGAAGTTTTGAGATTTTTGATGGATGTAGGATTGTTAGATATAAGTTTTTATTGTTTTCATTGTTAGATTGCTAGGTAATGAGGATTTGATGATTTAGAATGAATCATAAATGTTTAGCGTTTGTAAAATTTTTAATCCTAAAGTATAACATATAAAGTATAAAAATTAATGTATAATCTTTATATTAAAATTCTAATACTAATTTTTATAAATTTTAAAATTATATAATTTCCATACTAATATTAATTTTTCATGATCCTAATCTCAGTAATTACTATCGTTTCAGATATGTCGGCGATTTTTCACCTGTCTACATCGGGAGATGTAGGAGGGTCCTCCTCGGCATCTCCGCCGCTTATGTTTAGTTCTGGCACTTAGGTGCCTGACTCTCAGACACCACCCCATGAGTCACCCCATCAGCCACCTCAGGGGTCTTAGCTACCTCCGCATCGGCTGACATTGGAGGAGCTTTAGGTCCAACCAGGATGTGAGCGATTGCCGGTGTTGGATCCATATGGTGAGGTCAGAATCGGGCGACGTGGTTTCAAGATTTAGATTACAGAATCTTGACGATCGGGACTCTTGGTTTAGATTTAGATAACACAATCTTCTTTTTGTAGCGTACCTTAAGTTTTTAGACATTCCGTTTGACGATCGGGACTCTTGGTTTTACTATTTTATTGTAAGAATCTTAGGATTTCATTTTAACAATCTTAACTCAAATATATTCTTACTAATCTTAAATTTTTAAATCATATAGCAAGAATTCATCTAGAGCCCTGCTATTACTTCTTTAGTGAAGAGGAATTTCAAGACTAGAGCGGGCATAATTTACAGCAACCTCATATATGTGTGGAAGGATACCTAAATGAAGGAAGGAAGAAGCACACCCAATTGCCAGATGCCTTCATAGACCCATTCATTCAGTATTGGAGTCAAGAAGGGATTCAATATCTATCTCAGGAAAAACAAGAAGAATCGCCTTTGCGAACCTGATGGTAGTGGGATCTCGACTAGCAATTCTGGTGCGAAGAGTTCGGTCACCCGGCAATCTGAGATGGTATGACTTAATATAGTAATTTTTTAATTTCATAAACTCAACTTAAAATTAAACTTTTAATTTTTAAATAAAGGCGCAAGACTGGCCAAGATCCGTCCCCTATTGAGATTATAGAGGATCAACACACAAACAAGAAGATCGCACAAAATTAGGACCCGTTAGCTTGGAAGTTGGTCGAGACGTTTAAAAAACGTCTCAAAGAGATCCGGTCTACTCAACAGACACCGGATGACGATGACATCCCCTTAGAGGTGCAATACGATATCGTCTATCATGTAAGTAATATTTAAATTTAATTACATACTATTGCATATTGTTTATATTAATACTATGGTATTTATGTTTTTTCCAGGAAAGAAAGAAGTCGAAAGGCCGCATGTTCAGATTCGAAAACATGACTGGCTTTTGCTTTCCAGGATTGGGATCCCGAGCTGCAAGGGATCTCATCAGAGAGGAGGAAGGATGCGGCGTTGGTGGACATACTGAAGAACATGGACGCTATTGCGGCTGCATAAGCGGGCACGGAGCTCAAATCTTAGCTCAACAAGAAAAGATGAAGGCTGACCAGGAAGCTCATGGATGCTAGAATGGATGCCTTTATGGCCTAGATGAGAGACCGTTTCGGAAAATAGTAGTCTTTTTGTAGTTTTATAAATATTTTAGATTATATGAATATTTTAAATTTTTATTTTTCAAATATTTTAAATTTTGTATTGAATATTATTTAAAATTTTATTTAAATATTTATAGTATAAATTAATACATAATAAATTATTAAAAATTTATTTTTATATTATTTTAATTCGTCAGTAATGCCGTCAGTAATAATGACGGAATATTGATGGCAAATTTACTGACGAATAATTGACGTGCTCTTTTCTGACGGATATAAATTGAAAATAAATCTGTCACTAAATGACCATCAGTTTTCCGTTGGTAATACTGACTGAGTTACTGACGGATTCTCATTACCGACTATTTAGAACGGACGGATGATAAACGTCAGCTTTTCGTCAAAAACGTTTGTTTCTAATGGCTTTCTAAAATATATGCTTGTTATAATGTATGTGTTTTTATAGTGTCTTATTAATCTAATTAATGAAAAAGACATAAAAAATTCTCAAAAATTAAATGCGTTGGTATCATATGAGTTTGTTCAAACAAAACTCTCTTTATATCAGTTTTTTAAATTTAGTATAATGTGATCAGAAGTTCAGAACACACCTCCAGAAGATGATGTTCTTAGAAAAAAAAAATGCAATAATAGGCGTGACTGTATCTTTTATCATATGATTTTTATTCTACAAATTATTTCCACGAAAATGTTTGACAAAGTAGCAGAAATATGAAACAGAGAGATAAAAAAACAGGATATAGTTCCCATAAGGACTTTCCAAAATCCTTATAATTAGAGAAAATTAGTCAGAGTAACCCAACATTTTGCGTTTATAACTCAGATGACTCTCGACGTTACCCCTTACTAGAATAACCCAACATTTTGGGTAAAAGGTCAAAAATACCAGAGTTTTCGAAGAAACTACAATTTTGCCATTTTGATTTATTTTTACAACCAAAAATCCTGAAACTTATTATTTCAACTTAAATTCCCAAAAATAATTATATCAACTTAATATCCCTAAAATTATTATTTTTTCTTCTTTCTTCGTCGTTGCCGATTTTGGAGTTTTTCGACTGTCTTCGCCATTTTTGCCGTCGTCATTCTCATCTCAGTCTTCGTCTTCGCCGTAACCTACTCTCCGAGTTCGTCTTCGCTGTCTTCATTTGCGTCTTCGTCGTCCTCATTTTTCGTCTCCGTATTCATCGTTCTTTGTAGGGTTTTTAGACATTTCGCCGGCCGTTTTTTGGTCTTCGACATATGTTTCCTCTTTTTTCGTCTTTGCTTTGACATCGGAGGTTAGCTGTTCTTTGCCATTTTTTTTTGTTTCATTGCATTAATTTTCTCTTATTTTATTCTGTATTGCAGATTTATCAAATGGAGATTTATGTGCTACCGCAAATTTTTGTTTTCAATTTGATGATATTTTGTCAAAAGAGTTGCTGATTTATTTTGAATTGCAGTTTTCATTATTGTTGCAGATTTTTTTTGGCATTGCAGATTTTTGTTAGTGTCATTGCAGATTTTTTTATTTTCGCATATTTCTTGGCATCTACCGTATAGATTTATGGTGTATATTTTGATATAAGGATGGCTGGATATCCACCGAAGCTCTATTCGAATGTTCACGAGGTCGGAGAGAGAAGCATCAACCACTTCTTGTTTTTTAAAAGGCTGAGTAAGAACAAAAGCCAAATAGGGGATGATGCTTGGGAGGCGTTAAAGTCAACATCATTTGGTGTTTTTCTGAAAATGGCAGACATGAGCTATGTATTCGCTTCTTCAATAGTTCGATACTTTTTGTGTCATCAGTTAGTTGTGAAGAACACACGTGAGTTATGGTCTACAATTACCAGTAGGCCAATAAGGTTTTCTCCCAACGAGTTCTTTGAGATTACGAGCCTAAATTGTGAGCCCTGTGACCCAGCAGACGTATGTGACAGTGATCATCATGCGTTTTGGGAAAAAATGGGGAAAGCAGATGGGGAAGCTTCATCCCTTGACGAGTTAGATATCATACTATATCGTGTTAAACCTGGCAAATGGGATCTAAGGGAAATGATGATGTTGTGTAGGTTATGTTGCATACATTTATTCATTTGTGGCATTCATCCAGGTTCTCGGGTTCCATTTACGCTTGCCAAGAGAGTAGTTGATCATGAAAATTTTGACAAGTATCCCTGGGGTCCAGAAGCTTTCACCCATTTGGTTGATTCTATAAAGACTATAGACTTTGAGAGCTCTTCTCAAACTGTTCAAGGTTTCATTCATGCATTATACATTTCGGTGTTTGAGTCTGTTCCTGGTTTAGGGGTTTTGGCGGGGAATAGAAGAGATGTGATTGAAGGCCCCTCTCTTCTTCATTGGCAGGGGTCTCGTAAAAGGTTTAAGTTTGCTGACTTCATTACTGATGAGATACAGAATTACAAAGAGATATCTCTGATGTAGAATTTTGTTATGTTGCAGTTTTTTTTTTATATTGCAGTTTTATTTAATATTGTAGTTTTAATTATGTTACAGTTTAATTTTTTAAATTTGGTATTTGGTAGGTTCGGGTCTGACATATGATTCCAGTTTCTGTGGGGAAATTGTATCCTATTTGGCCTGACAATCATCTGCAAACGGTTCCAATGCTTGACAAGCTGATTGAAGATATCATGAATGATGCATTGGTCCCAAACCAATGGCCTGTTGAGATGAATCAATCTCTAATTGTGTTGGTTGAGAAAGTTGGAAGAAAGAGGAAATTTAGGGGGAGAAACAAAACCAAAATAGCAGTGAAAGCTAGAGTAGAAGGTGAAGAAGGCGAACAAGGTCAACAAGGTGAACAAGGTCCTTCCAAGGTTAGTGGTGACAAGGCAGCGCTGGAGTTGGTGCACTCGCTGGCCAGATCTGTTGCAAAGATGGAAGCAAATACGAACAATCATTTCACACTTTTGCAAGGCAAGATTGACGCACTACAGTCTGATGTGCTAATCTTGAAGGAAGGAAAAGGAAGTTATGCTGCAAGAGTAGAACTCGATGTGGAAGCTGGGTCACCTGTGAGTGAGATATGCTTGTTAAATATATTTCTGAATCTTTTTTTTTCTATTGGTATTAACAGGAGCTTTTTTTGAGCAGTCTTGGATGCGGTATCCAGAGATATGTTAGGATAATTTTCGTTCTAGGAAGTCTGCGAAGGAGAGAAAGACAGCTGAGAAATTGATAGCTAAGAAAGTGACAGCTGAGAAAGTGAGAGCTGAGAAAGTAATAGTTGAGAAAGGGACAGCTGATAAAGGGATAGCTGAGAAACTCTACTCAGCTGAGAAAGGGACAGCTGAGAAACGCACTGCGGAGAAATGGACTGCTGTCAAACGGACTGCTGTCAAAGAAAATGCTAAGAAAGTGGCAGATGTAGTGCATACGCAGAAATCTCCTGCTGTTGAAACGAGGAAGAAGAAAAATGAGGAAAGGAATGT
>OVBE01002747.1:0-29434 GCA_900406425.1 Iberis pinnata | reverse complement strand
ACACTACAACTTTATCTAGAGTAAGTACAAAAAGATTTCAGGACATTCCCAACAATACCACAAGAGTTTCTTATTACCAAAGCATCTGATCCTATGGAAGTGATAAGCAAAGAAATATATGGAGAGCCTAAAGTATTTCAAGAATATAAAAATCTCAGATTCTTCCAGGAAAGAGCTATATTATGTCCAACGAATGATGATGTTGATATGATCAATGTTTTAATGATTCAAAAAATGGAAGACAATATTTTTATATATTTTTTTACAGATTTGTATAAATGCTTTTAGTTATATAAGTTTGATTGATTATTATTGTTTCTGGTGAGGAAACCATATAGTTGAACGCTGATAGTATAGATCTTGCCGATATGAAAGCAATTGAGAATTCTGTTTTTACTCCAGATTTTTTAAACAACATTAATTTTCTAGGATTACCGCGACATATGCTTCGTCTTAAGATAGGCGCTCCAGAGATGTTACTAAGAAATATAGATCCTAAATGTGGTTTGTGCAACGGTACTAGGTTACAGATAACTCAGCTGGCTAAAAACGTTTTAGAAGGTATGATCATAACTGGTGACAAAGTTGGTCATCGTGTTTTAATTCCTAAAGTTCTTATAACCCCAACTGATGCTAGGTTGCCATTTAAAATGTGTCGAAGATAATTTCCTTTGTCTGTTGCATTCGCTATGACTATAAACAAAAGTCAAGGTCAATCTCTAAAGGAAGTTGAGATTTTCCTTCCTAGACCAGTGTTCTCTCACGGACAGTTATATGTCGCATTATCTAGGGTGACTTCTAAAAACGGATTAAAGATTTGATTGTTGACAAAGATGGTAAACCACAAACGAAGACTAAGAATGTGGTTTTCAAAGAAATTTTCCAGAACCTAGGAGAATGATACATGTGCAAAACCTATGAATCACAAAGATAATTTACATCAACTTAAATTTGATTGTTTTCGTTAATCTGGTTAAATTTTAAATACCAAGATAAAAACTTATATACTGATTTTACTTTTCGTTTTTGTTTTGAAGGTAACATTTTGGGTTAAGTTGTAATGACATTTACTAATTTAAATCATTCTATTGGTTAGTTATTTGTTTCTGATACCATCTACTGAGTTTAAACATTTCGTATGCAATACAATTTTATTGATACTTCCTGTTCGATCCTTGGTTAGTTATTTATCACTAATACCATCTACTTTGTTTATAAATCACTTATGCAATACAATTTTAATACATATATTATGTTTTATTAACACGTCTTAAAATATTTGGTTGCAGACGTTGTTGAACTTGAACCCGATATTAATCCGAATGGGAAGTTGATTGTAGTAATTGGGACACATTATTAGTAGTTTGTTGAATAATATTAGCATTCTTAGCCTGATCATCTCATCTGAGTACAATTTAACCCATTGTTAATTACTAGTATTTTTTGCTTTTTGTTCAAATCACAGAATATCAAATCGTAAAAATTGTCTGCATAGTTTGGTTGCAGTCGTCTAAACAATTCTTCAACTGTCTTTAATCTAGAACAATAGTGATTTGACTCAAATACAACAGATTAATGTTCAGATCTACATAAATTTGATTCAATATAATACACAATAATAACATTTATACTAAAAACGATATTATGGAACTCTCCCTTGAGTGCAGAACATTCATCATCTACAAAACAAAAGACATGAAAACGTGAACCCACAAATTAATCGCCATTGAAATTGCAGCATATAATTAGATTGTGTTTTTAAATTTTGCTTATTTTAGTTCCTGTAAATTCTATTGCTAAATCATTCATACATGTGCCTCTCGGTTCAAATTGGCTACAATCGTAAATTTTTATTTACATTTGCTTATATTTAAATAATTATATATTTATTATAATGCATAAGATCGACTATTTAATAAATAAAGATTATTTTATAAATAATAATAAAAATATTTATTGTGCATATAATATTTGAGGTATACTAACTAAAATAAACTATATTAACTAAAATTTTGAATGAAATTATTTAAATATATACATGACTTTTTAAAATTTAAACTTTCATATCGAGTTCATTCATTAGCATAAATTTAAAACCATAACATTTAATAATCTTTTAAAATCGATGTATTTATCTTTAAAATTTGTTTATGATTAGTTTTAATTTTAAGTTTATAGATAATTTTCATCATTTTAGTTATTTTTTAGATGAGAAATATCTTTTAATATATATATATATATATATATATATATATAATAGTGGTTTATATTATTAAAGATAAATACATTATTTAATAATATTTAATATTACCATTAACCGAACACAATATCATCAAACAAATAAGAACAACATTTAAAGCAAAACATTATAAAAAAACGATTTCAATCCATAACATTATAAGGAGGTAATTCCAACAATTTTATTTAAAGAAAAAGAATAATCATCTATTTAATGGATTTTATTTTAATTCATATATCTTTTTATATTTATGATATTGAATATCGAGATAAATTAATTCATCAAAACAATTAAAAATATTTAAAATATATTACTCATATCAATTATAAGTAAAAAAAACTTAATTTAATTTTTGTAGAGTTTTATGATAATACAATTTGTTCCAATAATAATTTGATAAGATAATACTTTGTAACTTAAAATAAAACATAAATTATAAGTGGACATTAATTTTTACCATAAAATAATTCTATATATTAAATTATAATATCGAATCTATAAAATTTTGTTAACCCGAAAACAATATTTCTCTATATTATCTTAACTTATTTTTCAAGTTAAAGTTTAGGGATTTCTTTATAAAATATAAAACAAAATCAACACAACCTACTCGTAATGTCATACAAATCTTTACTATATATTTTTCATAAAACTAAATCTACCCGAAAACTATTGTAATCTATATTGTATTATGGAAGCTTAACAAAAATATTTTGTTACCTCTTGATATTTAATGTTAAGATACACCATATCTATGATTCAAAAGATTTGAAATATATTATTATAGTAAAATTTAACACGAGAAATGGTAAAATTAGTTTCCATTAACAAACTATATAGATGGTTGGATTCTCAACATTAATAGCAACAGTTTTCTGTAAAGACAATGGATAATATATATAAAAATATTTTATTACTTCTTGATATTTATTGTTAATATACATCATATCTATGATTCAAAAGTTAAAGAAATATATTACTATAGTTATATTTAACATATATAAATGGTAAAATTAGTTTCCATTAACAAACTATATAAAAGATTGGATTATCAATATTAATAGCAACAATTATATTTAAAGAAAAAAATATTTAATGCATTAATTAATATGATTGATATGACAAATAACTACAAAACACACATTTATTTGTGATCTTTTAAATTTAAATACAAAATATCTCATAAATATATAGATTGACACATAACAAACAATATATATTCATAATAAATGAAAGTTCCCATTATAAATAGCAATCTCCTTCACATTCTACATCAAAAACACTATAACAAACACCTACAACAATAAAACTCTAAAAACTAAGATCCATTTTCTTCAAAACCTTTTCAAATGGATCTGATCAATCCCAATGAACCGATCCAACAAAATGAATCGATTCAACAGACTGCACCAGATGAATCAAGCGACGATCTAGTTTTAATAGCAGTAAGAGTAGCAAAGTTGACAGAATCAATCAAATATAGAGTAGCCATGTTAACCATGAAATACCAAGAAGAATGCAAAGAATCACTCAACAAAAACAAAATCGAGGCGGCTAAGATAGAATCTGCCTTAACATCTTTTAAAAAATCAATTCCGAAAGCAATTTGAACTTGGATGAAGAAATTCAAAAGCTCGAACTTCAAAAAGCAAATGCAGAGCGGGCTATTTTTTACTCTTTTGTGCCTGAAATTAATTTTAAACGCGATTATGAATTTCTTCATAAGGCTATACTCTTCATAATCGCGTTTAAAATTAATTTCAGGCACAAAAGAGTAAAAAATAGCCCGCTCTGCATGTGCTTTTTGAAGTTTGATATTTTGAATTTCTTCATCCAAGTTCAAATTGCTTTTGGAATTGATTTTTTAAAAGCTGCTAAGGCGGATTCTATTTTAGCCGCCTCGGTTTTTTTTTGTTGAGTGATTCTTTGCATTCTTCTTGGTATTTCATGGTCAACATGACTGCTCTATATTTGATTGGTTCTGTCAACTTTGTTACTCTTACTGCTATTGAAACTAGATCGTCGCTTGATTCATCTGGTGCAGTCTGTTGAAACGATTCATTTCGTTGGATCGGTTCATTTGGATTGATCGGATCCATTTGAAAATGTTTTGAAGAAAAAGGATCTTAGGTTTTAGTGTTTTATTGTTGTGGGTGTTTGTTGTAGTGTTTTTAATGTAGAATGTGAAAGAGATTGCTATTTATTATGAATTGATATTGGTTGTTATGTGTCAATCTATATATTTATGAGATATTTTGTATATAAATTTAAAAGATCACAAATAAATGTGTGGTTTGTAGTTATTTGTCATATCAATCATATTAATTAATGCATTAATTATTCTTTTAAAACTTTAGTATACATTATTTTTAAAATTTTTAAATACATTTAAAATTTAAATTTTTTTTTTTTAAATTGTTACTTCAGTGGTTGACTGTATTTGAGTTGTTATATATGGCAAAACGAGTTTGTGAAGTGTTGTTAGGTTTTTTTGTGTGGTGGATGTTTGTTGTTGTGAATTTGTGTTGTTGTAGAATATGAATTAGATTGTTATTTATAATTGAAAATATCATTTATTGTTCATAAGTTTTGGTTGTTATGTGTCAAATTTAAGTATAGATGTGATATTTTGTATTTAAAATTAAAAAGATCACAATAAATTTGTGATTTGTTGTTTTTTGTCATATCAATTATATTAATTCATGCATTAAATTTTATTTTAAAACTATTCAGTTATTGAAAGTATACGAAAAATAATTAAATATTTTTACTTTTGTATTTTTTTTACATTTTTGTATATCGATTCTTTATTTTAGTAATTAATTTTGTTTTATATGTTAAAGATTGCAAATCGAGTATGTGAAGTTTAAGATCTATATTATTAAAGAAAATTACACTAATAAGAAAAGTTCTTAATTTTTTTTATTTTGAACCTAACAATTGTTAATGGGCTAAAATTACAAAAGGCAATTGATATCACCTCAATAAATTTAAAATCATTTTTAATTGGACTACACTAATCAAATTGTTTTAGTTGGTATGGTCTATTAAAAAATGATCAAGTTTAATAATTGGACCACCGAGTATATATTATTCGGCCCGTATTTTAAGAATCTTTAATCTCATCATTATTATTTTTTTGTTGATATACTAAAACTATTAATAATCTACAAACATTTATATTCTTTATTACTTATTATTAAATTTATTATTATAATATAGTTAACTTAATATTATAATAATTATAATTTATAATTACGAAAATTTGTATTTAACAATATAAAATGATTGTTATCTTATCAGATTTTAAAGTATTCTTTAAAAAGATAAACATTATATTGTAAAGAGTTATTTACCTTATTTATTTAAAGTCCATGTAATAACATCCAAATTATATTAGATCATGAAAATAAACTTTAACAATTAGTAAATATTGTCAATTTCATATACTCAAGATATCAACAACAAACCTTACCGAATCTGAATTTGGTATATGAATTCTTCATATTTCATTTTAACCTTTTTTACAAATGTCGTTTATATAACCAAAACTGTAATTTTATCATTTAAAAAGTTAAATCTAAATACAAAATAAATATATGTTTCTATAAATTATAGTTTATATACTTTAATGTTGTTTCGGCTTTTTGTTGTTTAAACTCATGATTTCTCACAAACAGTTACATACATATAAAAAAATTAAGATTAAGTAAGAATCTAGATCTAAAAATTACAGATCCGACATTACAATAACTCACATATTTAAGATCTTACCTTATTTGCTTCATTTTTGTGTTCATGTGTTCCGAAATCGTCGATCCATCTCCGATCCAACCCGAAGATAGAAATTAAAATCGTCAATTTATGATAAATCAATCACTTTTCCAAAACAACAAAATCATGATATCATACCTTTTCTTACATTTACCGTTCGATCTTCTGAAAAAGATACTAAATCCATTTATTTGATTGCTCCAAAAACAGAAAATGGAAAGAAAATCAGCGATTTAGGAGCAAAAGAGTTTTTTTTTTTTTTTTTTTACAGGTTTTTTTTCAATTTAGTTCACCAACACAAAGACCTATTAGGTCAAAAGAGAAATGTTGATGGACCAATTTGGGCTTTTAACATTTAATTCTTTCTAAATATTTTGTATCATTTTAGGGCTTGAGATATATTCCGGCCCAAATATATTTAAGATTTTTTATATAATGTATGTTAATTATTTTTATTGAAACTAATTATAAATATATAGGGTTTAACGAAATTAAAGCAAATATAGTAATATAAATTAAGTATATGATATCTTAAATATATAAAAAATTACATAGAAAAAATAAAATACTCTTATGTAAAACTTTAATAATCTTAAAAATTTTATATAATATTTGACAATCTTTAACCTTATAAATCCAAATTAGATGTTTGATGAAAAAATTCAAAAAAATAATATAAAAAGTATTTAGTACTTTAAATAATAAAGATTATATGTAATTTATATTTTACTCTCATAACATAATATAACAAAATAAAATTTCCAAAGAAAAATATATAAGTATAAATTCCATAACTTTATTACATAATAAATATAAGATGTAAAAAAAATAAAAAAATTTCCTTGCGGATCGTGCGGATTAGTACCTAGTACTTATTAAATTTTAAAGCTCTTTAGTGTCATATTAAGTAGTTTCATTAGAAGCTAAAGATTGGTGTTATATTATATTTAAAGTGAATTGTATACTATAGTTATAATATTACAACTTTTTGTATTTAAAGTTCTATATATTTGGATTTCTATTTCGCATATATATATATATATATATATATATATATAGTTACAGAAAATTTAATTTATTTTATTTCATTACCTATTTTATTTTGTACTTTTATAGTATAAATTTTTAAAATTGTAAACCCAAAATAATATTTTCATTACATATTTTATTTTATTAAATGTTTTATTATTTAATCGATACAGGATATATAAAAATAAAAAACTAAAATTTAGATTGTAAATATATCTTTATATAAAATATAGAAATTTTTTAATTAAAATAATTTTTTAATTAAAATAATGATACAAATCTAATTTAAAATTTATATTATAAACCTAACTAAATGTGGGTTCGGTTTAATTAAGTAGTAATTGATATTTATTTGTAATAAAACGTGGGCTCGGTTCAATTGAGAAACCCAATATTTTAACTTGAAAACCCAATCGAAATCATTTTCGCAAAGCCCAATTGGCCCAAAAGAGATGAAGATATTTTATGGGAATTTTGAAACTGACAACCATTAGATGAAAAGAAAAAAGATTCTTTCACTTTCCTTTCTTTTTGTTTTCAGCTTTCTAGTTTAAAAATAGCGATATTTTGTTTCTCGATCATTGTTTCTTAAAATGATGATTTTTATGCAAATCTTTCAAATAAAGGTAAGATTTCATGGTATCTTATATATTCATTTTTATACTCGAAACCCTAATTTTTTTTTTTTTTAAATAAATGCATGTTATTATTTCGGATGAATCAACCAACTATGGTAAGTTTTCCTTTCAATCTAAGATTTTTTAGATCCAAATCTAATCTAACACTATATAAAAGATGAGTTTAGAGACTTCCGAGGCTATCCACGTAACCATTTTTAACCATCAATTACACTAATAAAAAAGTGCCACATGTTGAACTTAAGAGAAAATTTTCGTGGATTCAATTTAGTCTCTTCCTATTCTTTTACCGTTTTATGAACAACACTTTTTCATCTACTCGCTAAGCTATATAGAGTACATTGAATGCTATTCTTCGCTGAAATATTCTCTTGCGTGATCTTATGGCTTCTTTCTTTTTCTCCTGGTTAAAAGCTCGTATGTTGGTTTGAGTTTCGTCTTTTTTTTCTTTCTCACAGGAGGTTTTTTGGGATTAAAGAGAAGATGGTGAACTTTATGGTGGAGATCAGAGCGGCGCACAATATGATGATCGAAAAAGATTATGCTATGACATGCTCAATAGCGATCCATCGTATGTTGCCTCTGCTCTGTCGGATGTTTGATTTTTTAAATTCTCTACATGATGATTCGATTGCCTAACTAATTGAAAATCATTTACATATATTTTATTTTGCATACAAATTATTTTATATAGTTGTGAAGCATTGAAGACATAAGAAACTTCGGTAACATCTTTTAGTGATGTCTAAAGATGGTAACAACACAAATTCTCCAAGAACCCCTATTTGCATCTTCTTTAATGTTTTATTGTTTTCTGTTTGTAATTTTGATTAGAAAAAAACTTAAAATTTACATATCTTTATGTATCAGGTCAGTTTTAAAATTTGATGAACGCAGTTTAGAGATAGCACGAATAGATTTACATGCATCACTTGCTTTAACAATTAATTTTATTGCATCTCTGGTGGATACAACATTCATAGGTCAAAATGGTATTAACAACAACAAGTCTTTTAATTTTCTTATTTCTGTTTCAAAATGAAAATCATTATTGTTTTCATGCTGATTTGCTGGTCTTGTAGAGTTTGCTGCAGTTGGAGTTTCAATTGCTTTATTTAACCAAGTTTCAAGAATTGCTTATCAACACAACTTTCTTTGTTGCAGAGGAAGATGGTTGCATTTCTCAGCAAATCACATTTTAAGATGACAAAGTATGTATTAAAATTGGTACTAACAGTACCAAATAAGAAACTCAAGAACTGATTCCTAAAAGCAATAAAGATATATATACTATATTTGCAACATCACTTCTCTGATTATTTGATTTCTTTCTCAGAGTTACAACAATATGAAGCTAATTTTGGTAGATTGGTTGAATGAGGTTAAGTTATTGGACAGTGGTAGCATGGTTGAGTTGGTAATTTATGTGCTCAGAGCACTCTCAAACCCGAACTTTAATATCTGCAAGAAGCCACTTGACATTGTTACTCATCATAATGTCAATAAGGTTGTTCAGATGTTGAAAAAGACGTTGTGAAGACACATAGTGGAGAGCTTGAAAAGAACGGAGAGTACAAACAGATGCTTATTCAAGTAATCCATGCTTGTGCAATTATTGCCTTCTACCATGAGAAGTGCTTTGATTTTTTTTTTGTGAATCCTTACAAATTTATTTTCTCTCCATGTATTTTAGATTATCCTTTCATACTATACATCTTAAACTGAATAATTTACCAAGTTTACATAAAAAGAATATGCTCTCTCTGGAATTGAGTAGTTGTTGGATGCACTAAATATTCCTCCCTCCTTATGATTTCATGTATTTTCAGGTTAGTGTGTTGTATGCTCCAGCTTGGGAAAAGTTCCTTCGTGTGAGACTTGATCTCAGCAGAGATTCTGTTGAATCAAAAGTATGAAAAATTGTGAAGTTCAAGTTGTAGGCGGACATATTTTCTTCACCATTGGTGATCGGTTGTCCATTTTTTTCCGTTCTCGTGACGAGTATGTGTATTGACTCTCTCGTGGGAGTTGCAGGTAGGGAATGTTATACTCTTCATAGTAAATACTTATGTAAGAACATATAGATATGACTGCAGAAACAACTAAGTTCGGGGATAAACTAAGATACTCGAAGTGGCCGGAGGACGCCTAAGAAAAATCATAAACAATAGCTAACATCTCATTTTTACAGGATGATGTAATTCAATGTTTCAACAACATACGCCAGTATATTTAAACCAATTACAAGATGAGGAACTGTTTACATAATATGTTTACATCAAGTACGTGAAAAATATCATAAAAACACATATACACAATGGTGGAGGTCATCGAAGACATACAAAATATGTCTTAAAAATTCACAATACGTTGCTACAATTACATCCAAAGAAAAACTAACACAAACAAAGAACTTCCAAGTTCTAATTATGCAATATTTACATTCCTTAACAAAATTGCAAAACATATATGTTACTAGATCTCAACGGTAACATCTATTTCGTTCAAGGCAATCAACTTACGTGACTAAAATCCGACACATCCCATAATAATATGTCTTCTTATGCGAGAGTACATCTTATAAGTTATTAAAATGTTAACATATATTGATCACTTTTATAGCTTTGTGAGATGGAGCATATATTTAAATATTACATTGATGAGATAAAAGAACTCACACAAAAAAAAACTTATACCTTACAACTGTTTATCAAAGCTTTATATTTCTTTTATAAAATAAAAATCCCAAATTTTTTTATCAAGATAAAACGATATGAAAGCTTATAAATAAGATATAATAACAAAAAATTAACAAAAAAATGAAAAAACATATATTAAAAAACCAAAATAAAAATTAAATTGAAAAACAATAACCCGCGTCTCGCGCGGACACAAAAACTAGTATGGTTTTTAAATATTTATTTTTGCATATATATATATATATATATATATATGATATCATAAATTAAATAGATTAAAAGGCTTGTAAGTTTAAAAACATATAATTTAATAATATGTCCAAACCGATTAAATATGGCAAGTTTCATATTTATTTAATTTTAAAAATATAAATTTATATATAGAACTATAATTATAGTAATTTTGAAGAACTTATATATATTTTTAATTAATACTAGAGGTTTATTTTAATATAAAACTTCAAAACGTTAAACTATATAATAAAATGTATACGAAATTATAATGGTTGTAAAATAATTCTTATAAACTAATAATTTTAAAAAATTTGTATGAATTATATTTTCTGAAAATATAATAATGTCATCCGAAAATATATAGAACAAAAATATGTTTTTTAAAAACGATCTAATTAGCATATTAATTTTGTATACATAAACACTATGGAGAAAACATTATATCAGACAAAAACCATTATTAATATTACTAACATTATGGAGAAACCAAACATTATTATTAAATAGTAAATAGCAAAAAAATAAGATCCAAATTTAAAATAGTACTAAAAAACATAATAAAATAAAACTAAGTAATAAATTCATTCATCGATTTTTATGAAATTTCATCTTGTCATAATCAAGATCTTCAACTACTTTTTTTGATGATCCAATGCTCATTTTATATCAAAATAATGATAACCCACTAAATGATAGAACAAAAATATATTTGCATCTCTCTTAAAGATTTTAACTCTTAGTTCTCATTTGATAGAAATAAAAATGAAACAAATACATATATATATATATATATATGATATTTTGGATTCATGTTGAAATCTTTCTCTACATTATAACTTAATATTAGCCGACATAAAAAATAATCTTTTAAAAATAATAAATGAAAATATTAATAAACAAAAGAATAGAAAACAAAACGCACAACTAAGAAAAGAACAAAACACTAGTCGATGATTTATGATACTTTGGATTAATATGGAATCATTTCTTCAATCATGATGTCATTTCCCTTGTCTTCAAGTGGTGGACTAATACTCATAATTTAAAAGTTTTTTCATTAGTTAAATTAATAGAAATTTAATTATGAAAAATAAAATCGTACATATAAAACTAGGAGTTGTCTCTCTTTTCATTGGTCCACTTGGCATTTCAAATTAAGAATCAAATAAAAAATAAAAAATTAAGAGAGAAATGTAACATCTAATAGTAATTAACTTAAGAATAAATGCTTTAAATAAAAAGAAAATGCAAAAAGTTTCAGTCTCTTATACTCTTAGCAACATATGCTATTAATATTCAATTTTTTTTTTAATACCACGATTAAATGACTCGACAATCTAATAATCTATTATATATGAAAGGTGAAATCTTTCTTCCTGCTTTTCACTACGGAAGTCCTATCTTGATCTCGTCCCCTCCGCTAATTCACATACCAACATCAGTGAGATTTTATAATGGTTTCATTTTTTTGGTTTGTTGTGTTTCGTATTCAATTGTTTTAGTCGGCAGAATTATATTGTTTTTTAAAAAAACACATATAAACTAAAAGATAATGACGTGGTTCATGCACCATGGTACACATTGTCTTTCGGTGGTTTTATTTATTTCAAAGACGGAAAATTTCGGTGAGAAGGCCATGAAGTCTACTTTGTCTCGAAATGTCATGTTCATATCATGGTATAAGATGATGTAATTATCTCCCATAAGAGTTGTCAGATTTGACTTTCCATCGATTTCTAAGTTGGTGTGTGATGATTGTGATTTCTTGGTGATACATATACAATCATCATTAGGAAAGTAAACAATAAATGTTTTTCTTTTTAGTTTATCAATAACAATTTTAAATGAGAATCTTATGTTAAAGAATTCATATACTACATGTGAATGGATGTAGTGGCAAAATGAAGAAGGCTGTAATCAAAGCAGCAAACTCTGCAGGAGTAAATATTGTTCCTACATCATTTGGATCTTGTCCTGAGGCTCGTCTGTGGAAACATGGTCCACCGAAAGAGAAAAAGTTATTTTTTGTGTTTGAGAAGCATCCGGAGCTAATTGTTGTACTTGTTGACTACCCGATTCCTTCTATAATTCATGGTAACTTCAGAATCTCTTCTTTTCTTCCGTCAAGAGACACAGTTGTGTATCAGATATATTAAATTATGCTTGTATTCTGATCAGAGGATGATCTTTGTGATCTTTAATTGAGTTAGTTTGTGCAAGTACAAGACCTGTACTAGAAGTTTATTTTTACTATTATTAGTTGATATGTAGAGTTTCAGAATTTCACAATATGTAAATAATGCGGAGTTGTATCATAACCCAAACACATTATTGAATAGAATATCTTTCAAAGCTTTTTTCCGATTTGATAGAATATACTATCAAACACAAATGAAAGTATGAAAAATTGGAATAATTATATAGTTCGATAATAATATATGTTTAACGATTATCCTAATATGTTTAAAGAAAATAATTACCAAGAAAACTAATGAAATACTTATTACAAAAATAACCAAAAAATACATCTCGCGCGTAGAGCGGATTCTCACCTAGTGTATAACTAAAAATAAATATCGCAAAATATGATAAAATGATCAATGATACCTTGGATTCTTCGATAATAATGCATTTTCCTTTGTTATCTGATGTTGGACAATGGACAAATTGTCTAGAGAAAAAGATACATATCAATAAGATTAGTTTTGAATTTCTAATCATAAACACATTCAAAATTTAGAATACACAAAAAAAAGAAAAATATAACATCGAGAGAACAATATGAAGAAAACTTTAATCAACCAAAAAATTAAGTTGAACACGTATTAAAAGCGATAAACCAAAAAAAGTTATAAGATGGAATGTGTTAAATTTCAATGCCGACTACCTATTTATTTATGGTAAAATATGAGAATTTTGATTAAAGTTTCAAATTTAAAGATCTTTAATATAAAAGAATTAGAATATCTCGAGGATATCTTGATTATATTCTCAGATATTACATTAGATATGTTTAGCTACTGACTTGATATAATTTAGAGTATATCCCGAAAATCAATAGTTATGTTTGGTAACAAATCTAAAATTTGTTACCTTAATTGTAGGTAACTTAACAAAAAGAATATAAATATTATATATATTTATATCTACAATACCTTTTACAAAATATAAAATATAGTTATGTTCTCTATAGAATTCTCATATCATAACAATCATACATTTCCAAAAATATATGTGTTTCCTATATTCAGTTTAGATAATACTAGGAATAACTTAAATATTGTGAATATAGTTAACCATATTTCGATAATGTTATCAATATAATTTCCATTTTACTTTTTCAAAGATTTTGTGGATATGTAAATTTTGAGGATATATATACTTAAAATTTATAAAGAAGTTCCTTTAAATATAGAGATTACCTCAATCTTATTATATAAAGCGGAACGTGTCAAAATTATAACTCATCAGATTCTAACATATGTCAAACATTTTTAAGAAATTACCATATTTTATTTTTATTTTTATATATTATAAAATTTAAAATTTAAAGAGTTAAATATGAAAAAGAGAAAACTAAGAAGTATAATATCAAAAAATAAAAAATAAAAAGTAAAATATTTGAAAGATCAAACTTAACTTGGAAAATGGCAAAAAAAAAATTCAAATATTCTTTAGGAATTTTAGTTTCCTTTTCAAATTTTATGTGTAATAAAATGGAAAATCTTAATGGTTTAATATGTTTATGTAAAATAATATAAATAATAATTATAATATATATAAAAGGAAAACATAGTCAAAAGTGTCAAAAATAAAAATGACTATTTATTTACATCAAAAAAATATATTGAATTTTAAGTGATAACAAAAATATTAAAACTGTAGAAAAGTGTTTTCATTTTTCTAGATAATATTAGTCAATTTTTATATTTTTAGTTATCATTATCAAATATATATTACCAATAATAAAGACACAAAAACTAAAATAAATTTAATTATATAAATCTTAATAATACAAGTTATTAATTTCATAATTAGAAATAATAATTGAAGATATTTATTCTTAGCTAAGTTACCTATAGTAGTCATTTATTTTATTTAATAATGTGAGTTGCGTTTATTCATTTTTGAAAAATATAGTTAAATAAGACTTTATAGTTTCAAATTATTATTCTATATCTTCACGTTCATAGTATATATTTAATCATTAAATAGTATTTCAATTTCAAATAATCATCAAGCATATTATTTTTATGTTAAATTTAGAAAGTAATATATGATCTAGAATAATATCATAAATATTAGTCTAATATTTATAAATTAACAAACATTAAAAAATCGATTTAAGTGATAAGCGATGTCGTATATGCAAAATTAATAACTCTAAGTGATTTATTTATTTTAATTAATAATTTTTATATTATATAAAGTCATTTTAATTTCCTTAGTACATATATTATAAGATTGTAAAAGTTATATATCTAATATTAAAAAATATTGAATTAAAATTTTAAAATATTTTGGATAATATTTTTTGCTTTATAAATTTTATTTCTTGTTATTAAATATATATTCTTTTGTTTAATTATTTTGAAATTAGTTTTTTATTTTTTTATATTGAATGCTGAATAAATATTTTTTACAAATATTTTATTTAATTTCAATATGTTTTTATTATTTGATTAGAATAATATACAATGATTCATGCAATTTTCTATTTTGATTGATATTTTCCATATTAAAATCTGACAACTGATTTGTAAAGTATATATATATATATATATATATATATATATATGGTTGTTAGAGAATTTTAAAAGATATTGTTATACAATATATTTTTGTAAATCTCATTGTACATAATAAATATATTTCTAAATAATAATTGTGAACAAAAAAACAAAGAGCTATTTATTGTAAAATTTTTACAAGAAAAAAAATCTAATAGAACTACAAAAAAAGGATTGAAGTTCGATCAAAAAGAAAAAAAGTATAATAGAACAAAAAGGGAATTGAGGTTCGAACCTACAATCTCGGACATAACAAAATCAATATAGTAACCACTATAACCAATTCAAAATTATTGTTTTTGTTTCCAACAAAATTTAATTATATTAAAATAAAAACGAGTAATTTTTTGTACTGAAATTAGGATTCGAACACTCGACCTCGAAATTATTTTTAACCAAAACGGGTCAAACCCGACACATTAGGGATATGCGTGCCTCTGATTTTTATTCGTAGGGCGTGGAAAGCTTCTTGTG
The DNA here is from genome assembly GCA_900406425.1 of Iberis pinnata. Lineage (NCBI taxonomy): Eukaryota > Viridiplantae > Streptophyta > Magnoliopsida > Brassicales > Brassicaceae > Iberis > Iberis pinnata. The sequence continues at coordinate 13,557 of OVBE01002747.1, read as the reverse complement.
CCAACATAACATTATCGGTAATCGATCGTCCAGCAACGAAAGCCGATTGAGTCTTAGATATGATACTAGGCAGTATCTTTTGCAACCGTTGACAAAGCACTTTGGAGAGAATCTTATAACTCACATTACATAAGCTTATAGATCTATATTCCTTCATTTCTTGAGGGCGCTCCATCTTCGGAATGAGACAAATATCTGTTTCATTCAAGGATGTCTCTAGCGTTCCTCCAGACATAAACTTTTGAATCATTTGAATTAGATCGGGTCCGACTATGTGCCAGTATCGCTGGTAAAAAAGAGCGGTCATACCATCTGGACCTGGTGCCTTTTCTGGCCCCATAGAGAACAAGGCCAATCGTACCCCTTCGGAATCTAATGGGCGTAAGAGACGATCATTCATCTCCGAAGTAACTCGTGCCTCAAGAGGATCCAGAGCAGTGGTGACATTAGTAACTTGCGAAGTTATAAACAATGTTTGAAAGTATGCAATTGCTTCACTTTCTATCGCCTCATCCTTATCTAACCATTGTCCCCTCTCATTACGGATTCCGGAAATCCGATTCCTTGCCCTTCTCATCTTCGTTGATGCGTGAAAGAAACTTGTATTCTTATCCCCCTCTTTGAGCCACTGAATTCGGCTTTTTTTCAATACAATTCCTCTGCTGTTAAAATAATACGCAATTCCTCCGTCAGCTTAGGTATCTCATGTACGAATGCATCGTCTGCATGTGCTCTCTCAAGCCGCACTTTGAGATCTTTGATTAGTTCTCCTGAATTAGTAACTTCCTTATGGCGCCAACGAGAGATATAACCTCGGCAATTCTTAACTCTCAACGAGAGGCTCTCACCATACCGAGAACTAGTACCTGACCAACCAGCTTTCACAATATCCTCAAATCCTGGTTTGGCTAACCGCCTTTTGTTAAAGCGGAACTGTTTTGAACCGCTAAACTTTTAGAATCAACTCGTAAAAGGAGAGGACGATGATCCGACCCATAAAAACTGAGATATTCAATAAAGGAGTGGGAGAAACATTCATACCAGTCCTCATTCCCCATACCCTGATCTAATCGACACCGGACAGTGGTCGAACCTCGACGACCAACCCAAGATAGACTATTTACTTTGAAAGGAAAATCGACCATTCCACAACATTGTTTCATGAGTCGAAAATCCAGGAAGGAATTATCACTTCGGCATCTACCCCCTTGCTTTTCGTGATGATCTGTGATCTCATTAAAATCCCCAATGAGTGCCCAAGGAGCAAAACGGTTAGATGAAATATGTTTTAAATGTTTCCAAACGCGATCATGATGTGAGATAACAGGTGCGCCATAAACAAAAGAGACAAATATTTTATTACCCTCAATTGTAATCATAGTATCGATTACATTTTTATTAGAAGATAAAACAACAATTTGAAAAGAAGAAATAGCTAAAAGGGATAAACCCCCACTACGACCAATAGGGTCACCAGTAAACAAAAAAAAATCATAACCCAAATGTGCTTGAATATCCTGAAGAAACTCTCGCGATTGTTTGGTCTCCATTAAAAACAAGACTCCCGGAAATAGCGTACGCTAACACTTCTGTAGTCTTCGAATTTCCAAGAAGCTACCAGCCCCTTGACAATTCCAGCTCAAAATCATCTTATCCTTCTGCCGGCGGTTCTCCTGGAACCACCTGGCCATCCTCAATATTCTTTTCTTCTGCAGGACCCATCTTTGAGTGTGATGGGATTACCTCCGACACTAGAGTTGGCTTGTTTGCTAAATATGCCACTTGTCTCTTAAGACTTGTACCCTTAAAAGGATTATGCCCAATCTTTTTCCTTGGATTGAGCGTTTTTGCCACTTGGTTATCCGCCTTGTTAATTTTGGACACTTCAGTCCCCACAAATCCCTTAAGGGGGGAATAATTTTGCACTACCATAGGAGATTCGAGCATTAAACCTTTACTTTGGACTGATTTTGCAAGTATAGGGCTTTCAAAATGCTCAAATTGTAAGAATATTTGGTCACTGAATTGGGAATCAAAAAACCCATTTTGCTCTTTATCCCCAATCTGAGAATCAAACCAATCCGAAAATAAAAGCCCATCGACCACATTTTGTGGACCCTTACTTACTGGGCTTTCCAACAGCTCTTTGGCCCTGTCGCCAATCTCCTTGTTCCTCTCAAATATTTCTCCATCTACCTTCGGACTTGGGCTTGCATCAATAAGGCCCATTGAGCCCACCTTCTGGAAATTAGGTGCTTAGCTTACCGACACCAACTTAACCTGCTCCTGTTCCGGTAAGCCGGAAATTCCCTCCGCCGCCGATGAATGAAAGCTGTGGATCTACGCCACAAAAGGACTGGGTCACCCACTTTTTGTGTCCTCCAAATCATGACCCAACTCTGAATTATGTTCATCCCCAAACAACTTCCTCTTTGCCGAGACACGATGCGGCTGAGTTCTTGAGGTGCCGGTTTCTACCGACCTCATTATTTTCGGTTCTGTACCCACCACAGAGTTATTCAGTAAAGGAGAAAGAGGCTGAGGAACCACCTTCTCCTCGTCAATTATCATCAAATCCTTCTGTACCTCTTTCTTCTTTTTCAGTAATTCGGGACAAAATTTCTTCTCGTGGGTTAGCCGATTGCACTTTGAGCAATAATGGTGTAAATTTTCATAAAACAGACGAACTCGCACAATATCCCCATTCTCGAATTCCAACTCCTGAAAGAAGAGAAGGGGATTTCTACATTCCATCGCAACCTTAACACGCCCCTCATGAACATCGTAATCCAAGATTTCTCCATTCTCTGAACCGATATCATCGAGTGTTTCTTGGGCTCGGTAAATCTCTGGCACGCCTCAGACACGAACCCAGAGCAACACTTGAGAAGGGAAATCTCTCCTGATTGTTGGGATCCACTTCTCAATCGGGATCATCCAACCATCAAAATAGTAAGGCTGATCTTCCAAAACTTGGTTCAGATCCTCCTCCTTTAGGAATTTGAACTGAAACTTGCCACCATCAAGCTCATAGCCCTTAACTCTCCCTCTACAACCCCAGATCGAAGGTAGAGTAGTCAAAGTCGTCTTAATTTTGCTTAGTTGTGTTGCCGGATTTAGAACTTTCCCGACAAGCGTACGTTCGTGACTTTTGATCACTGAGGAGTGATCAATTGGCTTAACCTTGATAGGTTTAGGCTTCCCCTGATCATTCTCACCTTTCAAGATTGATGATTGAGTTACCATGGATTGAAAAATTAAAACTTGAGAATATGTGAGAAAAAAGAATTCAAAGCAATGATGCCCGAGATTAGAAATTCGAGACTGATTTAATACACCGAACAATACAGAGAATAAGGATCTTACGGGATCCAATCGGATCAGAATCATTAACCCTTGATCTTTGAGACAAGAAAGAAGATCAATCTCCAATCAAAACGAGATATGGGAAGTTTCCAGAATCAATTGAAAATATATGTTCTAGTATTCAAAAAGTAGAGAAGGATCCTCTCGAGAATAAAAAAAGGAAAAAACCCAATTATAATCAGTGAAATCGAAAACGGAAATTTTTTCCTCCGATAAAATAGCCAAAACTTTGGCATATTACCATAAAAAAACAAACATTCCAGCTAAACCGTAGCGAGAGACATCCATAATTATTTAGAACATCATTAAAACTCAAATAACACATGTTATTTAGTTAAATAGTCTACTAATTACTCTCTATTTTAAAATATAACCAGTTTAAGGTTTATACACATATTAAAAAAAATTATTTAATTTTAGGTTTTTTGAGATCCGTCCACAAATAATCAATCATTTTGCGGAATATAAATAGTCACAAAACATAAAAATACAATAATTTGAGAAAATAAATTTAAGGTTTATTTTTAAATCGGATAATGCAATCAAACCAAACCAATCCAAACAACCAGAAACCGAAATGTAGATTTCTTTCGTAGTAGCAAAATGACACAAAGACAATCAAACTCAAACAGAACAGAGTCAAAACCTGAAAGCAACTTGAATTATGTTTTTTTTCTTCTTCAAATATTGCTGACAAAGGAGAGGCCTTCCTTGGATAACACGTCAATACTCTCGACTTTAGGTTGTATTCTTGCAGCTTTAGCAATTGCTTGATTCTCTTCAGAAGTTCCACCTTCTAAAAACACTCCGATCAATTTTCCATCTTTAATCCAATAGCTTCCGAATTTCGGTTTTGGCGATTTGGGATCGTTGTCACCAAACAATACAGTTTCTCCAACATTATCACCATAGAATTGCCATGAAAGATCAAATGCTCGAGAGTAGAAGTATGGAAGATAGTCATATTCCGGAATCGATTTACCTTCCTCTGCTGCATATATTGCCTTGTAAAAACCATACAATTGTAATCAATTTTGGATACTGTAAATCTTGTTTTGGGTTATTGAATGAGTAATTTCACAAAATACCAAAGTTTATGTTTCAAAAATACCACACAACACCAATTATTATAAAAATATCACTTAAGTGCGTTTTTCCCCAAAAATACCACAACTTTTAAGGGTCTCGAATTAAAATTTTTGATTTGAGTTCACTGATTAGAGTTAAGATTTTAATTTTGAAGGCATTCGGTTTAGTTTTGGGAGTTTAAGGTTAAATTAAAGTTTCAATGTTACTTTAATTTTATAATATTTTTGGAATTTTTTGTTGTATTTTTGAAACTATTGAGAGTAATTTTAAGAAACCGTTGTTGTTATGGTTACCTTAACGACGTGTTCAGCGGATTTGCGAGCATGATCAACATGTTCGACGCGTCTCATTTCATTGTAGAGTTTCATTGGGAAGGTTGCTAAATCACCAATGGCGTATACATCAGGTACGCTTGTTTTGAAGAATGCATCAGTCTGTATATAGAAAAAAGATCTCATGAGTCAGAGATTATAACAATTTGGAGTTATTGTAAAAAAAAAGAAGTCACAAACCTTTAAACCACCCTTTTCTTCTTCAACTTGACCTTTAAAAAGTGATATAAGAGGTCTAGCACCAACACCTACGATCACTATATCAGCATCTAAAGTTCTTCCATCTTTCAATTTCACCTCAGTGACCTGAAAGTAAAAGAGCGATTACTATTGTTGAATCGGCGAAATCGACAAGTTTAAAGTTTGAATGGTGATGCTAATTGCTAACCTCTCCATTTGAATTTGTACTGAAACCAGCTGCGACTGTGCCTTTGACAATGTTGATTCCTTTGTTGGCGTAGTAACCTTCGTAGAATGAAGCAATGCCGGCGGTGAAAAGCCGAGGCACTTTTAAAACAAAAACGAGAAGATGTATGTTAAGCAATTGGAGAGGAGAGGAGAGGAATGAGATTTCTTTGTTAGTGGTTTTGGATTTAGAGTATTCACTTACTGCACCAAGGTTCTGGATAAACCATGGTAACTTCGAGGTTGTTATTCTTCAAAGCATAACTGAGTTCAAGACCGATGTAACCTCCACCAACAACCACAGCTTTTCCGTTTAGTTTTTCGCTCATTGCGGCGAACATAGCATCAGCATCGTATAGTTCTCTTATGTAGAATATATTCTTAGCATCTGCACCTTGAACACCAAAATCTGACAACCTTGTGACCTGCACAACTTTAACAGCTTCCTTAGAAGAGACATCCAAAGCAAGAAGAGAGAGAGAGAGAGAGAGATTGTGCTTACAGAGGAACCAGTTGCAGCTATTAAAGTTTGGTACTTGAAGACTTGTCCAGTGCTAGTAACAAGAGTTTTTGCAGAAAGATCTGCTTTGACAATCTCTGTACCCAGAAGCAGCTCAATACCTGCAAAAATAGTTGCAGAAGAAACGAAGTATGAGTAGAAAGATATTATGGTATCATGCGCTTTAAGGTAACAAAGAAAGGATACATACCGTTCGCTTTGTACCATTGAGGGAACTGTTTCTCTCCTCCGCTTCCAGCACAGACATAAAAACTCGGAAGTGTAGCTTTATCTGTGTACACGAGAAGAATAATGTAACTTTAGAAACGAGAAGAAACTAAACAGAAACCATTTGATCAATCAACAAAGATACAGAGTCGCATTTTTACTCTCGAGATTGATATATCCCTTGCTAACTGCAGGACGTTCATATGGAGGCATCTGTTTTACACAGAATTGCAAATACATCACAAATCTCAAGAAAAGCAAAAACGAATATAGACATAAGTCTTCAAAGCCGGAAAAATCTAGTCCAAGAAACTTACATCTTCCCTGGAAATGATAGCAAGTTCACCAGGCTTGAGACCTTGCTTAATGAACTCTCTAGCTGCGTATCCCTGAGATTCCAGAACACCCAAAAACAACAATGAATAACAAATCGAATTAAGAAAATGAAAATCTGATTTCATCTTCTTCCTAATTCTTCAGAATCCGAAAATATAACGTAGATCTATACATACAATCAAATAAATCCCAGAAAACTACTTCGTAACACACGCAAACAAATCAATCATAAGCGAAACAGTGAACAGTACAGAGTGATGACTCGTAAGCTAAGAGAGAGAACAACACTAATCAATCATAAGAGTGCTGAATCCAAACAGAGAAACAGTGAACAGTACCGATGATTCGTAAGCTAAGAGTGAGAACAACACAAATCAACTACAAGAGTGATGAATCGTGTGAAATCCAAAAGCGATACAGTGAAGTGAACAGTACAGAGTGATGATTCGTAAGCTAAGAGAGAGAACAACACTAGTCCGAATCAAAATCCTGAGGAACAGATGAATCGTAAGAGAAGATAGAGAACAACACTAATCAATCATAAGAGTGATGAATCGTGTAGAATCCAAAAGCGAAACAATGAACAGTTATACACAGTGATGATTCGTAAGCTAAGAGAGAGAACAACACTAATCCAAATCAAAACCAAAACATAGAAGAGTAGAGACTTACGGCGGAGACACCACCTCCGATGATAACATACTTGAAGCTCTTCTCTTCCGCCATTGATGAAGGTGATCGAAACGTTCTTTTGATTTATTCTTTTTTTAGATCCGAAACTAAAAACATGATTGGGTGAGAGGTTTATATAGAGAACCGTTCCGGTACAGAAGGAATCTTAAACACGCGTCAGATCAAGCCAATGTGAAACCGGAGATTCCGGTACGATCCGGTTTATTAAATACATAGTTTTATTTTGTCACGTTTATTATATAGTCTTCATATTTTGAAAAGTCTTTGCTTTTTCTATATAAAAGGAATCAATACTCTGCTTTTCTGTCATCAACCACACCATTCAAATTGGTGAATAAAATAAGTAATCTTGTAAGGAGTTGTTGAGTTTATTATTGTATCAACTTTTTTGTCACATAGCAGCAATTATTTAAGTTTTGTGCACATGAAGATTTGGATTCATGGTTTATGTTTGTGATTGTAGATTTAATAGGCTTATATTAACCGGCCAATCCAGACCGACCTGTCAGATTTCAGATCTCGATAAATGTCTTGTAAGCTTCGATATCAATTTTCGATGTAAATCTGCTACAAAAAGATATACAAAAATACTGATATTAGCTTTTGATCTGCGCAAGATATGTTTTTGATAATTTATTTTTATTTTTCTATTAATAATATGTATGTTTTTTATAAAGGATATTATGTATGTCGTATTGTTATAATTTGATATATTTGATAATAAATGTGATGTGTTATAATAAATTATATATATAAAAGAAATGCGAATGTCAGAATTGTAGTTCACAATATGTATGTAAATGTTATATCATCAACCTTCTTAATCGGACATAGTGTAACTTAGTCTTCGCTAAAACTCATCTACATTTGTTGAATAATAAATTATATAACGTTTAACATTTGGTCCATTTGATCTGAAAGAGAGGACTCAAATCCCATTTTTCAGTTTCTTTTTAACTTTTATAAGTTTTTAAAAAAGCATTCTAGAAAATACCCCAAATTATTTCAAATTATCATATACTCTTAATTTGTTCCAAAAATACCATAATATTATTTTGGTCCAAAAGATATCACAAATTTGAAATTGCTCACAATTATACATATATATATATATATATATATAATTGTTGTTGTTTTATTATGAAAAAATTGATTTAATTGTATTGGGTTGTAATATAAATATGTTTATTCTTTTTTGATCTAGTATACCATAAACCACTATGAAATTCCAGATTATTAAAAGATTGTTTTGATTTTTTATATTATTGAATATTTATTTAGTAGTCATATTATAGTGACAAAATTTTTGTAATATACTACATCACCTACTAGTTAAAATCAATAGTATTATTATTTGTTATATTATTATTTTAGCTAATAATATCATCTAATTAACACATTAGAAAGTGATATATATATATATATATATATATATATATATATGTGGATAGTACATATTTAATTATACTACTCCATATATAAGATAATTTGAAATATATTTTATTATAAATAAATATAGTTAATATTGTATAGTAATAAAAAATTTTTTAATGATGCACTACTTCCTTAATTAAAGTAAATATATTTTCTCTACGTTAACTATAATATCCTAAATTTATACTTACATGATTAATTTCCATCAATGATAAACAAAATTTTGCTAATATTTTAATAATTATTTATCTTATAAATTAAGAACAATGATTTGATTTGAATATCATTAATGAATATTAATTTATTGGTTAAATTGTAGTGGCATTTTTTTGTAATATTCCACATAAAACTAAGATTATTTATATAAAAGACTCTTCAAATAATAGTTTAGATTTTGAGAATGAATGGTTCATATTGTAGTACCGTTAGGATTATAGGTTTTCAGCTCAAAATCAATTGACAATAAATGGATTGATTAGTGTATATTATATATTAGTTTGTGTCCATTTATGTTTCTGATATGAAATATTACATCCCTAATATGTCTCCTCAAAGAATAAATCTCATTAATATTAGTGTCAGGTGGTTTGGACAAGAATGACATAATCAACTTCGAATCAGGTGTATCATGTTAAAATTATGGGCTTTTAATCCAAGACTAATTATTAATGAGTGGACTGACTCATCTCCCTTACATATTACCCTAATATGCCTCTTCGGAAGAACGAATCTTGTTATCCATTAATCTCTAGTGGTTTGGATAAGAATGGCAAGACCAACTTTGTGTCGGTCCTCAGTTCGGATCAGGTTTTTGGTACCATATTAGGATTATCAGCTTTCAATTCAAAACCAATAAATAATGAGTGGATTGGTCCATCTCAAGTTACAAAATCTTTTTTAAAAAAGTTACAAAATCTATTATGGACTATGAAAATTTGAAGATACAGACCTTTTTTACTCATTATTTATAAGGGATTGCAAAAAAAACAAAAAAAAAAACTCTAGTGATATTCCATATTTAATTCAAAAATTGGTCATTTTTCGCAAATTTGACTACTTACAAGATTCATTTTTGGATTTTTCAATTTTGCATTGTTTCAGGAATAAAGAGTCTAAAACATTCTCTAGCTAGGAATGTCCGAATATGAGAACAATTATTCTCTTTCGTCTGTATTTTTCATTCTTTATTGATTTGTAGATACTGTCATACAGACATTAGTTTGGCTAATGTAACTCTTGTATTATATTATCTAAACTATTAATTGAGCAATCTTTTATATATATAACTTTAGATTGATTGGAATATTACTATATTTGTCATCATAATATAAAAACATCTCTAAAGATAATACCTCAAATTTGATGCATCGCTTCCCTTAAATTTGAGATATCATCTCCCTCAAATTTGAGATAGATGTGTTTTGCTCCAAAGGTAATATTTCAAATTTTGAGGTATCAAAAATATGTATTTTGCAATGTTGCCCAAATCTTTATTCACAATTACATAACATCATATAACTTGTAAAAAAATATAAATTATTCATCATTCAATTATTAAATGCAATATTTTTTAATAAATACGCTACATAATTTTTTAAAAACATAAAAATAACATCTTAAATAAAATTAGTGACAAAAGCATCTTAAACAAAATTCAAATATCATATTATTAATTAAAATGTAAACATCTTAAATAAAATTCAAACTCTATAGTGCTCCCATATATGTTCGACCAATGGATTTCGAAGTGATAGATGAGTTTCTTTATTTTTTATCTGCAAATTGCGAGATAGAAATTGTTGAAATCGAATATTTTCGTTTGTTGCCATTTCTGCAGTTGGCTTAGGAGCTAATCTTGCATCTCGTATAGGTGCATTGATATCACATTCGTCTTCGATTATCATGTTATGCATTATAATGCAAGATATCATGTAACACTTCTTTCTTCCAACAATGTGACGATCCTGCTATAATTGCAAATTTGGATTGTAGAACTCCAAATAACGTGATGTTCCAATGTTGTAGTTTTATTATCTTGTTATAATAGTTGTGTGTTATGTAATTTTATTTTTTTGTATATTGGGTCATATATATGTCGATATATTTACATACATATAGTTTTATAGTTTGTTATAAGTTGTTGAGAGAATCTTAACAACATGATAGATTTGCTTATGGTTGTATATATGGGATTCGAATGTGATGAATAACACAGAACAATTTTTCCCTTTTTATAATCTTCTCTGTATTTACATGGTATCAAAGCAAGATCTAATCTAGGGTATTTTTTTCTCACAAAACGTTTGTTAGCTAGACACCTCTCGCGTGATGGGAGACAAGGACGATTCAAGTGTTAAGAATGTTACGTCAACGTATACAGTGTATTCGTCTGACAATCCAGGAGTGATGATTACATTTGTTCAATTGAAGGGTGATAATTATAACGAATGGGCCATGGAGATGAAGAATGCTCTTCAGGCGAAAAGAAAATTGGGATTCATTGATGGTACACTTAAGAAACCCGAGGAAGGTGATGCTGATCTTGAAGCTTGGCTTAGTGTCAATTCGATGATAGTAGGGTGGCTAAGGACATCAATTGAACCGAGGTTTAGGTCAACTGTGACCTTCATAACCGATGCTCACAAGTTGTGGGAAAACCTAAAAAGAGATTCTCTGTTGGAAACAAGGTGCGTGTTCACCAACTGATGGAGAAGTTAGCTTCGTGTAAGCAAAACGGTGAGGCCGTGATAGATTATTACGGAAGGCTTGCAAAGATGTGGGAGGAATTGCAGATGTATCGACCACCTCCTTCGTGTCCGTGTAGTGCAGAAGCACAATATGAAAAGGAAAAGGAAGAAGAAAGAGTGCATCAGTTCGTGATGGGACTCGATGAATCACGTTTTGGTCATGTTGTGACCGCAATAATAGAGACTGATGTATTACCGGATCTTGGTAAAGTGTAAAACAAGATCATTCGTGAAGAGGACATGCTCAACTCAGCACAGAACTGGGAACAAACTGATGTGGTTGGTTTTGTAGCTTGACGAGATAGCGTCGGGGATAATGTTAGTGGAACGGGTCAAGGAAAGAATCGGGACAGGTTGTGTGGACATTGCGGGAGGTCCGGTCATGACAAGAGCAATTGTTGGCAAATAATTGGCTATCCCGTGTGGTTAACGGAGAGAGGAGGCAGAGGCGGACGAGGTTCAGGTCGCAGCTCAGGTCGTGGTGGAGGACGGAGCCATGTACAAGGAGGCGTAGCCTATACTACGAGTGCTAATCCGTCGATGCCCGAGCTGTCCCAAGAGCAATGGCGGACTTTGACTGAGCTACTTAACTCCAAATCTGGTGGAGATAAGTTACAAGGTAAGAGTTATGGTGATGTGATCCTCGATACTGGGGCTTCACATCACATGACTGGGTTTGTTGAGCTGTTAACCAATAGACAAAGTACACATATTTGTACCGTGGGCTTTACAGATGGTTCATCAACCGTGTCTAAAACCGCTGGAGTTTTAGCCTTGTCGGACCGTATTGTTTTGAACGATGTGTTATATGTGCCGAATTTGCAATGCACCTTGCTGTCCTTTTCCAAGTTGTTAAAGCAATGTAAATATGTTGCGTTTCTTACTGATGCGATTTGTGTATTGCAGGACCGTTTCTCCAGGACGCTGATTGGAGCGGGTGAGGAACGTGATGGTGTGTATTACTTTTGGGATGTGCGAAATGCTAGTGTGAACAAGACTGTGAAGAATGAAGACTTAGTTTTGTGGCACAAGCGTTTGGGGCATCCTTCTTATTCTGTTTTATCTTCTTTTTCTTGGCTTTCGGGTGTTTCTAATTCTAATAATCTCGGTCCATGTGACATATGCTTTCGAGCTAAACAGACAAAATTATATTTTCGGATAGTATTAATAAAGCTAGTGGAATTTTCGATTTGCTTCATGTTGATGTATGGGGTCCATATCGAGTGGCATCTTCTAATGGTTCAAAGTATTTTTTGACTATTTTAGATGATCATTCGAGGATAATTTGGGTGTTTTTGTTACTTGAAAAATCCGAAGTACGACAAACTATGGAAAAAATTTTCTCCTACACCGAAAGACAATTTGGGAAGAAAGTGAAGATGGTTCGAAGTGATAATGGGTCGGAATTTTTAACTCTCGGCACCTATTTTCGCAAGAATGGTATCTTGCATCAAACCTCTTGTGTTGGAACACCACAACAAAACGGGAGGGTTGAGAGGAAGCATCGTCACCTCCTTAATGTCGCGTGATCGTTGTTGTTTCAAGCCGACATGCCAGTGCGTTTTTGGGGTGAGGCGGTGCTTACCGCAGCTCATGTTATTAATTTAACTTCAAATCGTCTCTTACGTGGTAAGAGTCCTCATGAGGTGCTATTTGACAAGGAACCAAAATACGATGAGGTGCAGGTGTTCGGTTCCCTTTGTCACGCTCATAAATAGCTTCGGGACAAGGATAAGTTCGTCTCTCGAAGTCGACATTGTGCTTTTGTTGGTTATCCCTACAGGAAACATGGTTGGCGATTGTATGATCTCGAGACTGGAGAGTTCTTTGTCTCCCGAGATGTGTCCTTTGATTAGTCATCTTTTCTTTTCACTAATGCTAGTGATAAGGACTCATCGAAAGTTACTTTGTTTGATGCACCAGTGGCTGCATATGATGAGGATGAAGTTACTGATTTAAGGGGGAGTGTATCTACACCGCCGGTGATACACACTCCTGAGCTTGAAGATGTTGAGCTTGAATCTACATTACCATTACCCGATGTTGGGCTTAACACTTCACTTGACGCTGCAGTACCGGCTGTAGCCGTCCCTTCTACACGCCAAGGACAGCGTGTTCGTCAACCGTCTGTGAAGCTTCGTGATTATGTCACTTATACTGCGGTTGCTGATTGTAATACACACCCCACTCTCACCTCAGCCTCCGATAACTCGTCCACCGAAACGGTCCCAGGTACGCATCCTCACTCCATTACTCACTTTGTGTCTAATGACTGGTTTTCTCCTTCACATAGAGCTTTCCTAGCTGTTGTTTCTCACGCTAAGGAACCGCATTACTATGGTGAAGCGGTCCGAGATGAGCGTTGGAAAGATGCTATGTGGAAACCCGTATTTTGACGAGAATTTTTTTTCGTTTTGTATTTATATTT
>OVBE01002746.1:0-29440 GCA_900406425.1 Iberis pinnata | reverse complement strand
ATATATATATATATATCCGCCAAAAAAGATAAATATATATATATATATATATATTTATATTGTATTTTGTATTTTGTCAAGTATTTGTCAAAGTAATCTACATAAAAACGACGTGAAATGAGACGAAAAAAACGAGATATGGATAATGAAGAGGTGACACTTTGATTGGGAATAAATTGTCAACTGAACGTGGTTGACGCCATATGAGCAGACCGACTATTAATGTATATTTCTCTTTAATTTTGACTTGCTTTCCGTTACCTACTTACATTAACATTAAGAAATCAAAATTTTTTTATTAGTTTTAAAACTAATAATATAAATGTAAGTTTCTATTAGTTGCCTTCATCATTCATCAAATTGAGTTCAGTATATATAAAATAGTTTCGTCTTAAGTCTTAACAGTATTTCAGATTCGCAAGAGCAATGTATCGTATAATATGATAGTATATATAAATTCTATTTTAATACACCAATTGTGTTCTAATTACCCTTTTAATACACGAACTATTCGAATACCCAACTTAATACACCAACTAAATTGTTTGTCCAGTTTAATACACAAACTATCAGTATCTACCCATTTTACACGAGTTCGGTTACTTGCCGTTTAAGGCACCGTTAACTTTTATTTTTTTAATTAAAAAAACATTTAAAAATCCAAAAAAACCGAAAAAAATCCCAAAAAATCCAAATAATTCAAAAAAAAATATATAAAAATTGAGGAAAAAATTCGAAAATCTCTAAAATAAATCACGAAAACAATAAAATATAATAGTTGGACAAAAACATTTTTAAATTTTTAAAAATGAACAAAAGCATAGAAATTTTTTAAAAATTTTTAAAAATTTTCATAAGGTTCTTTAAGATTGATGATGATGGTTGAAAATATTATTAATTGTGAAGAATTTATTCTAAATGTTTTATTTATTAAATATTACATTATATACCATTAAAATATAAATATATTTAAAAAACAACTAATTAAGGATATAATTGACAATAAACTTCATTAGATTAGTACTTGAAAAAAGTTCAACATGCTCTACTTTTGAAAAAATAACAAAAGATAATAACCAATAAGATATATATAGTCTTTGAAATTTCTAAGATTTTCTAAAATTAATTAAGTAAATTTTAAAAAACCTTTTGATTTTTTTTTTTACAAATTTTTATACATTTTTTTGCTTACATTTTAAATTTTAAAATTTTCTTGATTTAGTTTTGAGTTTTTAGAGTTTTCTGAATTTTAATAATTTTTTTGAATTTATTGGATTTTTTGGATTTTTTTGTGGATTTTTAATCAATTTTTAATATTTTTTAATTAAAAAACAAAAAAGTTAACGGTGCCTTAAACAGCAAGTAACTGAACCTGTGTAAAATGGGCAGATTCTGATAGTTTGTGTATTAAACTGGACAAACAATTTAGTTGGTGTATTAAGTATGGTATTCGAATAGTTCGTGTATTAAAAGGGTAATTGGAACACAATTAGTGTATTAAAATGGAATTTTCCCTATATTATATTATGCATTATTTAAATTTATATGATATTAATTAGTTGGTGACTTATAATGACATGCACGCAGTGGGGAATATTTTCTTCCGATATGCAATTTGTTTGCATAACTTATATGATTAGTTGAAGAAAGACCAGTTCTTGGTATAAGAACAATACCAAGATCCTAAACAAAATCTAAACTTTGATATCATGAAGATTCTACTAGAAAGGTTGTTACGATAATTCAATGTATAAACAAGTGTGAGTTCATTATAATACATGTATGTTGACATTAGGTCCACTCAAAGCTCAAGAAAAATTAAGCCCATCAGTCCTAGCTTTCTAGGCAAGAATGACGATCATGACTCGTTAACCATGAAGATAACTGATGATATAGTATACGATAAGGAAAAGAACCAACAACTCTTATATATGGGTTTGAAGAATTTATGATATTATGAATATATCAATCTATTCATATACATAAATGTAAAATATGATTGTAGAGTTTCCATTTAGACTATCTTAGGCTTGTATATATAGAGGCTAAATGTATGAATAATACAACACAATCAATTCAATATTTTCTAATAATAAGCCAATCGATTTATATCTTCTCAATTGCTTTGATCTCTCATGCCAATCAGATAATATCTTTTGTTTTGTTACGATGTCAATTACACCGAGCCAGTAGTATCCATATTGTTGCAGCGAATGTCATAACTGCAAGTGTGTGTCACCCAATGACCGATGCAGATCGTCAAGGACTAAGTGGTTTCTATGACGAATAGTGGTGCGCCATTAAATGTTTGGTCGGCTCAACAACAAACCAAAGTGGTGCATATGATGATTTTTGGATTTTAGATACATGTGTGATTTTTGGATTTTAGATGCACACATGACGGGACGAGCATATTTTCTTTGTGATATAAGGACAGGTTCACCAGTTTATATTCGTTTACCAGTAGGCAAATATGTGTTGTGTGATAAACAAAGCACATTTTGTCTCACACAATATTTGACATTGAAAAATGTTTTCCTCGTCCCTGGATTTGATATCAGTTTGATTTCATTTGGACAGCTAGTTACTGATGACTATCTGGTTGGACAAATAATTGATCGACTACTACTTTTACAGGACCACAATACAAGGAAGCTGATTGGAGCAGGGTATCGTGAGGGAGAATGATTGTACCAATTTCGTGGGGTTGATTGTGTTACTGCAAATCATATTGTGGTTCATGAGAATTCAAATCTGTGGCATTTGCGTATGGGTCATGCTTCTAAATGTGTGTTACAAAAAATTCCTGGTGCTACACATTTATCTGTTAGTAATAGTTTCAGCACACTTCTGAATGGTGATATCTGTTTACAAGCAAAGCAGACTCGTCAACATTTTCCAGATTCTTTGAATAATGCTAAAGAGATCTTTAATTTAGTTCATTGCAATCTATGGGGTCCTTATCGATCTCCTATTTTTTGTGGATCACATTATTTTTTGACTATAGTTGATGAGTACTCACGAGCTGTATGGTTATATCTTCTTCTTGATAAAAGTAATGTCTCACGGAACATTCAACAATTTTTTCTATGATAGAATGACAATTCTCCAAGAAAGTCAAGACTATATGGAGTGACAATGAAACAAAGTTTTTGTGTATGACTCATTTTTTCAAGACCAAGGGATTGTACATGAAACATCTAGTGTCTCTAGGCCGCAACAAAACGGACGTGTCGAAAGAAAACACCGCCATATGATAGGCTACAAATTTAATTCCTAAAACTAATACTGCAGAGAACAGATCAATGTAGTACAATAAAGGGTCGAATCCACAGAGACCAGAAAGTACACGATGTAGTTTCAGTTTCAAATCAAGCTAAAGCAGAAATAATAAAATTGGTTGTAACGAATCAAAACGGTAAAATAAAAACGGTTTAAAACTATTAAATAATAGCGTCAGGGATCAGGGAAACCACATGTAGTCGGGATTAAAAGTCAAATTATCATTCAGGGATTTTTTTCAAAAATAGTTCTCAACATGAAAGACAAAGATGGAATAATCTCCTCTCTGAGTTAAACTCTATGCTCAAATTATTAAAGATAAACTCTCGCTGTCTTTTAAATAATTGATCATGTAATACAGTTCAGATTCAATTGTTCACAAGCATTCAAAACAATACTCTCGCAAGCAAGAACACTTATTCATCTAGACTAGATCCAACTTCTAAACCAAATCTTTTTGTGTTTATCAATCTAAATTCAGTGAACTAGTTAGCTACTCTAATTCATGCATTAATGAAAACTCTAGACTAAGAACCTAACAATTGTTATCCCCTTATGATAAATCTAACAATCAAACCCTGATTTTCCTGGAAAACCCTAAAACCTAATTAGTGAACTACTCAGACATTGACAAACATGCACAAATCAATATCATTGAAGAACACATAGTAAATAAATAGAGATATATTATAAAGGGTTCAGAAATCTTCTCCGAATACAAGGTTGAATCTCCTCTCCCTCAGTAATCTCTCATAAATAAAATAAAGCTTAGTTCTAAAAACCTAAAACATAATGTATTTATAGGCTAAAAAGGAAAATACTTAAAAATAGGAAAACTTGATAGGCTTGAGGATTTGACTTGCAAAATTGGAAATCTTCAAATTCTTCTCGGCTGAAGTGCCCGATTGAGCACATGGTTGCCCGATCGGGCAACTTATAATATTGCGCGACTGATTTTCACTTGCCCGATCGATCCAGAACTTGTGATTTTTCTAGGGACTTTTGCCCGATCGTGCACTTTGTACTGCAGCTCCTAAAATCTTCTGAAATCACCTGAAATGCATCGTTTTTTTCTGACACGACCCGAACACCTAGAAACCTGA
This sequence comes from Iberis pinnata, assembly GCA_900406425.1. Taxonomy (NCBI): domain Eukaryota; kingdom Viridiplantae; phylum Streptophyta; class Magnoliopsida; order Brassicales; family Brassicaceae; genus Iberis; species Iberis pinnata. The sequence continues at coordinate 25,055 of OVBE01002746.1, read as the reverse complement.
AAATCTACCAAATATGCAAGGAAAACACTCGGAATAATGCAGAATAGCAAACATAAATGCCTACTATTATGCATTAAAACTGAGTAACATCAACTCCCTCAGTCTTAGATCTTTGGTTGTCCTCAAGTAAAGCAAGATTCAATCTAGAGAAGAGGTTTGAAATGGACCACACAAAAACTCACAAAATCTCAAAAACCATAAGCACAGTTTCAAATCCAAAAGACACCAATCTCAAACAACCACTTTGATTTAATTATTTACCACCACTAAACTAATAACCTGTTTCCTACTCTAAATCCCAAATCAATCAAGTATCAAGTCATATCAACTAGCTCTTAAAATTCAATTAAGTTCAGATACATGCATTCTCACCTATATTATATCAATCAAATTACTCAAGTACCTCTTCTATCAAAATGCCCATACCAAACAGAGCATCAACCAACTTCCGGTCCTGATCCTTTTTCTCCCTTTCTCACTTTTTTTTCTTTCTTTTCGCACTTTTCTGCGTTTTCTTTTTTTTTGTAAATATATTTTCGCACTTTTCTGCTTTTTGTTTAGTAGCCCGTTTTTCTGGGATTGACTACGAATTTCTAGATCACGCTTTCAATCCTTTTTTTGTACCGTTTTTTTATTTTCTTAAGGGAGAGAGAGAAAGAACTCGAATCGTACTGAAAGAACTTGTCAGTTTTACAGAACACTGAAGAGCAAGATAACTAGCTTTCATAGTATACCAATACCATAAGTAAGATAATTTAAGATCAATTTAAGTCATAACAAAATTGATCCAGCATCAAATCATCAACAATTCAAAAGATCAGAACTTTCAAAGGCATATCAATCAATCAATAGGGTTCTAATCCTAAGTCTGACACTTAATCTAAGTCGGTAATCAAATAGAAAAAGAACCTGAATTCACACTAGGCTAGTAATCATCACAAATTCTGGTCAGTATTCCTTCGACTCTATAAGACTCAACTAAATCGAAAACGAAAAATTTGAAAAATTTCACCAAAAGACAAAAAATTAAAACATAGTTAGTATCATCAAATAAATCCAAGAAAAGAGTAAGACTTGACTCAAGAAAAATGAAAATAACAAGAAAAAAACTAACCTAGGTGGGTTGCCTCCCACCAAGTGCTTGTTTAAAGTCGTTAGCTTGACTGTAGAGCACAATCTGCTAATCATGAGAATCAAATGGATGAGCCAATGCACCTTTAGTCTTTCTCCTGTTAGTGCAATAGAACATATGCACAAAGAAATACAATGTTTCCCATGGCAAGAAGACATCAGTCTCATCAAAGAAGCTTACTAAATATGTAGCATATATCATGAATTGCTCCTTGATTACTAGAGGCTCATGAGAATCAAATGCATTAGAAAAATAAAATCAACTTCAAGTTTAAATGAATTCAACATAAAATAGTCAACTTCATATCCATCAATCATGTAAAACACAACATTCTCACTTCTAAAGTCCATCTCAGTTACCTTAGGATTTTCTAAATCACTCAAGATCTTATCTACATCAAGCACATCTCCTAGGCAAGACTTTTTAAGAAGTGGACTAAACTCATCATGCTTTAAAAACCGTAACTTGAGATCATGAATGCCATAACATATTCCATCATAATTCATAGTAAGTGTTTCAAACCTCAATGTATCTAGTCTTTGAGACTCACATATCAAATCATAACATTCATCAACAATCATGGGTGTATGCAAACTAGAAGTTATATCTTCAATGCTAGGCATGTGACATAATTCATAATCATGAATTTCATAGTTAAACTCAAATATACCTTTTAGTTGTCTTAGTGGAACCCAATATATTACCTCTTCAAGATTATTAACTACCATTATCTCTCCAAATGTGAGATCTCTTCCCTCAAGTGCTGCTCGGTGTGAGATAAGTTCTACTCGAAGAATCATAGCTAGAGCACTCCTTGGCAGTGTTGGCCATTCTTTTTCAAGATAATCGAACTCTGTTTTTTGTTCTTGGGTAAGCACGCTCTCATAAAATGGTTCCTCTTCATATGACTCATCCTGAATGTTATCTTCGAATGTGTCGTCTTTCTCATGTAGCCAATCATTGTAATCCATGGCCATTACCTATATAAAAAAATAAAATAAAAATAATTACAAAAAAGAAAGATCTTAGACTAGAGTCTAAAAAAAACTTAAAAGGCATTGAATTGGTCCCCGGCAAAGGCGTCAAAATTCTTATAGGTTAAGAATTTAATTCCTAAAACTAATACTACAGAGAACAGATGCACGCAGTACAGTAAAAGTTCGAATCCATATAGACCAGAAAGTACACGATTCAGTTTCAATTTCAAATCAAGCTAAAAAAGAAATAATAAAATTGGTTGTAACGAATCAAAACGGTAAAATAAAAGCGGTTTAAAACTATTAAATAAAAGCGTCAGGAATCAAAAAAACTACAAGTAGCGAGGATTAAAAACTCAAATTATCATTCAAGGATTTTCTTTTAAAAATAGTTCTCAACATGAAAGACAAAGATAGAATAATCTCCTTTCGGATTACTAAACCCTATGCTCAAATTATCAGAGACAAACTCTCGCCGTCTTTTAAATAATTGATCATGCAATACTGTTAAGATTCAATTGTTCACAAGAATTCAAATCAATACTCTTGCAAGCAAGAACTTTTATTCATCTAGACTAGATCCAACTTCTAAACCAAATCTTTTTGTGTTTATCAGTCTAAATTCCATGAACTAGTTAGCTACTCTAATTCATGCATTAATAACGAGACTAGACTAAGAACCTAACAATTGTTATCCCTTTATGATAAATATAACAATCAAACCCTGATTTCCCTGGGAAACCCTAAAACCTAACTAGTGAACTACTCATACATTGACAAGCATGCACAAATCAATATCATTGAAGAACACATAGTAGATAAATAGAGATATATTATAAAGGGTTCAGAAATCTTCTCCAAATACAAGGTTGAATCTCCTCTCCCTAAGTAATTATCTCAGAAATAAAATAAAGCTTAGTTCTAAAAACCTAAAACATAATGTATTTATAGGCTAAAAAGGAAAATAATTAAAAATATGAAAACTTGATAGGCTTGAGGACTTGACTTGCAAAATTGGAAATCTTCAAACTTCTTCTCGGCTGAAGTGCCCATTGAGCACATGGTTGCTCGATTGGGAAACTTATAATATTGCGTGACTGATCTTTACTTGCCCGATTGATCCAGAACTTGCGATTTTTCTAGGGACTTTTGTCCGATCAGGCAACACACTTTCCTGAACGTGCACTTTGTACTGCAGCTCCTAAAATCTTCTGAAATCACCTGAAATGCATCATTTTGCTTCGACACGACCCGAACACCAAGAAACCTGAAATATACCAAATATGCAAGGAAAACACTCGAAATAATGCAGAATAGCAAACATAAATGCCTACTATTATGCATTAAAACCGAGTAATATCACCATATCCTTGAACTCGCTTATGCTTCGCGACTTACTTAATTAATCGCACACTTTCTCAAGTTTTGAATGGCAAGGCACCATTTAATATTTTTTTACGGCCATGCTCCCAGTTACATCTCTTTGGTTGTTTGGCTAATCCCCATAATTTATCACATAAAGAAGAAATGTTCGCCTCAAGAGCACGTCGAGATGTCTTCGTTGGGTATCCGTATGGAAAAAGGTTGGCGTCTGTATGATTTGGATCAAAACCTTTTACTTATCTCTCGCGATGTTGTGTTTAACGAAAGCGTTTTCCCTTTGTCAATGTCTGGTTCAGATAATTCTATGGGTGAAACTTCTGCTCCTCTTGAACGACCAATTGTAGTAACACACTAAGATAGTGACTCTTCAGATATGTCTACTTCTTTGGAGCCTATAAATCCGATTTTTCCAGTTCATGAACCTGCCACAATGAAACTAGTGTGTGACTCTGATAACATAGTGGTCAGTGAACCTTCCAATCAGTTAGGGAATGGTCTTCGTTCTAAAACACATTCTTCTCGACTTCAAGATTATTTTTTTGGTACAGTCACCATCTCTCCTCACACGACTCATTCACCCTCTCCACAGCCTTCCTCATGTATTGATTATCCTATCATAGATTATCTAGCGTGCTAACGATTCTCTCCTATTTATTGTAGATATCTGGTGGATTTGACAAATGTTGTGGAACCAAAATCTTTCAAAGAAGCAATAGAATTACAAGAGTGGTGTGATCAGGGCCGACCCTTGTCTCAAGCAAGGGAAGCTCTTGCTTTCGGCCGTGAAATAATAAGTATATTTACGGCCACAAAATCGCGTAAAGTTTCATTGGCATGGATGGTAAAGCTTTGAACATGGGAAGGGGAGTGGTTGAGTTCTATTCTCCACTAGCCCTTATAGATTTTTTTTCTTTTTTCTCTCATTAAGTTTAGTGTGTTTTTTTTGCTTCTAGCTTATATTGTTCTAGGACTGGCTCTAGGTGTGATGCTGCCAAACTCGAAGTCACCTCTCTTGAAGATAATTACATGTGTTTTCTTTTTTCTCATTAAATTCAGGGTTTTTTTCTTCTAGCCTATATTATTCTTGGACTGGCCCTGGACGTGACGCTGCCAAACTCAAAGTCATCTCTCTTGAAGATAATCACATGTGGGATATAGATAAATTACTACCTAATAAAAAGGAGATTGGTTCTCAATGGGTGTTCCATATCAAACTCAAAGCCGATGGTTCCTTTTAAAGATATAAAGCACGCCTTGTTTCACTAGGTAATCACCAAGCACCAAGTTTGAACTACAAACAAAAGTTTGCACATGTTGTGAAAATGATTACAATGCGTCTTATTCTTGATATTTTGGCAAAGAAAAAGTATGAGGTTTATCAAATGGATGTTCAAAATGCTTTTTTATGGTGATCTTGAAGAGAATGTTTATATGAGACCACCACCAGGTTTTTCATAACCGAGAGATAATAGGGTTTGTCGTCTTCGAAAATCCATTTACGGACACAAAAAATCTCTTCGCTGCTGTTTTCAAAACTTGTATATACTCTTGAAAAATATGATTTCAAGCAAACAATGTCAGATTACTCTTTATTTACTTAAAGGCTTGATGCAGTCATGATGCATATCTTGTTTTATGTTGATGATTTGCTCATCATGGATAACACACCTTCTACAATTGTGTTATTCAAAACATATATCTCCATGTGCTTCAAGATGATGGACCTTGGTTACGCTAGGTACTTCCTCAGAATTAAAACTGCATGAAATTCTTGTGGAATTTATTTGTGTCAACGCAAATACGCGATTAATATAGTTATTGAAGTTGGTCTTCTTGGATGCAAGACTGTTGGCTCGCCTATTGATAAAATTATCGATTGTCTCTCACAGACATTCTTCTCTTACCTGACCCGGAGAAATATTGTAGGCTCGTCGGTCGTCTTGTTTGTCTCTCCTTAACATGTCCAGACTTATCTTATGCTATCCACACATATAACAATTTACGCAGAAGCCACAAGAGGCATATTGGTTAGCTGCATTGAAGACTGTTCGATATATAAAAGGTACATTAGAACAAACCTTTTTGTTACGAACTGATTCTCCTTTGCATTTGACAGAATAATGTTATTATGATTGGGCAAGTTGTCCACTTACTCGAAAATCGCTCACAGGTTGGTCTGTGCAGTGTGGTGATTCTCCAATTTCTTAGAAAAAAGGAAACATAAGACAATATCATCCTCCTTTATCGAAGTCGAAAACCGCGCAATGGCAACACTTTCTCGTGGCTCGAGATGTTACTTTTGGAGATTCGCAGAAGCAGCTCAGTGGAAGGGACATTAAGGGCGACCGCCCAGGTTCGTTTCCAGAGCCGATAATTTAAAGGTCTATTTTTATTTTTTTTATAAATAATAATTTAAAAGTAACAATAATAATAGTTATTTGTATTTTATTTATATTTATAGAAAAAATTCAATAAAAATATAATATACTAAAATTTGAATAATTTATTTATTAATTTTTTATTAAACTAAATTTAAGGGCCCAAATTTTATTTTTTCCTTGGGTCCCTAATATTTGTGAGTTGACACTAGAGATTGGTTTTTGATCATCATGCACCCATAACCTTAAAGTGTGACAGTCAAGTTGCACTTCATATTAGTGTGAAACTAGTGTTTCATGAAAGTCCCAAACACGTTGAGTTAGATTGTCATACTGTCCGAGATTACATACTCAACTGGACAATTCAAGCTAGTCACGTATCAGCGAGAGAACAATTAACTGATATTCTTACAAAGTCATTAGAAAAAAAGAGTTTGATGCATTCTTGTACAATTTGGGCATCCAGAATTTGCATGATCAAGCTTGAGGTAAGATGTTAGAAATATATTAATCTATTCATATATGTAAGTATGATGGTAGAGTTTTTATTTAGATTATATTACGTTGTATATATAGAGGCTAAATGAATAAATAATATAACACAATCAATTCAATATCTACAAATTAAGCAAGATGTTTATATTTTTAACTACTCATGTTTTTACCAAGTTAACTTATTTGCACATGCAAACTTCATTTCTCAATTCGAAGTTTGTAGAGGAGTATTAAATCTCAAAAAAGATAAGCCTAAAAATATGTGAAACTCATTATCAATGTTAGAGTTCAAATCAAAATAGATAATATATATTAATGTTTGAGCATCAATGTAAAATAACCTAGAAAGTTGTTTCAAAACAATTCTCCTCTCTTTCCTATTTATAAAATCATTTTGAAAATTATTAGATTGTTAGTGTTCTCACGTCATATCTTTTTTCTTTATATTTATATTTATGCACAATAAAACTCCTAGTGAGCTATTTTACTTTTTAATCTTAGATTTTACTTTTCTAAATTCTTTAAAACATGACTCTATCCCCCCCTAAAAAAAAAAAAAAAACATGAATCTACTTTCACTTTGTCAATTCAATTATGACAAAAATAATCAGAAAAATACAAAATTAGAAGAATACAAACGATGATAGAAAAAAGGATCACAAATCAAAAAGCAAAAACAAAAATCCCGACCAATGCTTCGCTGATTGCGATGGTTAATGGAGCTGACATGAGCTCAGGAACTGACTTGGTCCCAAAGACCAATATTGCCCATAACAACGTTTGCGTTCTCTTGAACGTGCCTTTTGTCTTTCTCTCACGTGTTTTGTCCGGCGCCGAATCGGCCCTTCACAAAAATCTGAAATCTTAAGGTTATTGTTTATTTATCTAATATAAAACAAGATTACTATAAAAACATTTTACAGTTTCAAATTTGTACAGAACAATAGATGCCTATGTCGCATTATATGAAGTAGAAAACAAGGGAAAAAGACCTTTTTATTCCTGAACTTTTCCAATAATGCAAAATAATTCCTCAATTTTTATGTTTGCAAATTAATTCCCCAAATATACATTAATTGTGCAAAATTAGATTTGGGAAAAGTCAACGTTAAACCATTTAAGAACACGTTTATGAAAAATATGTGGCTTAATTTTTGTACGTTTTTTCATTATCTCTTCTACAAAATCCACAAATGAGCTTTCTTCTTATTTCCTAATCGATTTTCTTTTGTGTCCTAAGAGGAAGCGAAACTTAGCGATTGGATTATCATGGCGACAACTTCAGTTGCTTTTATACAGTATTTTTACTGCTTTACAGATGGAGCATGGAGATTAGATGGGCAGAAGAGTGGATTAGGATGGTTAATGCTCAAGGATAACATATTTTTTCAATGTGGTTTTCCACACCAGAATTCGGCATTAGCTTCATAAGCTCTTGCTGTCAGATGGGTGATACAATGTGCGAAGAACCTGAAGATTTTCAAGACTGGTCGTTTATTCAGATTGTCAAGTCCTAATTTCTGCATTCAACAATGCAGAAGATTGACCTAGTCTTGAACCTATCCTATCCGATATCCACTTGATGGTTAAGGATTTTGAAGCAGTCTCGTTGCGTTTCTTTCCCAGATCGGAGAACCTAGCTGCTGATGGAGCTGCTGCTTTTGGTTCTACTCTTGATTCTTATTGTTCTAATTTATTTAATGTTGTTCCTGATTGGATGGAAATTTTGATGGAGGTCAATCATCCTAACATTGTTCTTGGTTAATTTTGAATCTAGTGATATTTGAGTAAAAAAAAAAGAAAGTGGTCTTGATTCTCGTTTTTCATATCTCAATTGATAACTTAATTATCACGAACATTCTTGCAAAGCATTTTTTGTCACCATAGAAATTTCTTTAGGGTTTGAAGTTTTTGATTTGAGATTTTTGAGAAAGAAGATACAAGAGGGGAGAAGAAATTCAAGCTTCTTTTTCATTTAACTAACATTTGTCGTTTATTATTTAACGTTGATTTTTTTCAATCCAATTTTGTGCAATCAAAGAACAATTTAAGATTTTATTTGCATATTTAATAGTTGAGGAATTATTATGCACAATTACAAAAGTTGAGGAATAAAATGGTTGTTTTCCCTAGAAAACAACAACGTTTTACTTAATACTCATCTCGGGACATATTCTTTTGCCAAATTATCTATTTATTTATGTAGGAATTTAATTAGGTTAGAATACCAGTATTCTCAAAAATACCAAAATTTTCAGTTTTGATTTCAAAAATATCATAACTCAAATGTTAAAAACTTAAACTAATACAACCAAAATATTTTCCTTCCAAAACGGCATACATTTTAAATAATAAATTAAACCTCTTCAAAACTATACTAATACTATTCTTTAACAAAAAAAAAACTATACTATAAACTTTAATTAGTAAACCCAATTCCAAAAAGTTAAATTTTAAATTCTTAAAATTTAATTTTAATGTTGATGATATTTTTGGAAAGAAAATATTTTAATAATATTTTAGAATAATTGAAAATGTGTACCGTTGCTCACAATTTAGTTTTGATGGTATCAAATTGAATATTTTTTGATGTTTATACAACTATTCAATTTATTTAAATTTTATTTCAGTCTTTTCATATTTTGTTTCAAACAGACTTTTGTGAAAATTAAACTAAGGATCAAATGGCTTAGTTTAATATCTAGCTAAAGAAAGAAAGAAACAATTTTGTTATCAAAATGAGAAAGAAAAAAAAATGTATCAAATGCTTAGTGGTTGTGTCAAGAACAACAAACCAGAAATTTGGAGTTTGAATTATTGGATCGGCACATTCTGATCCTTAAATTAATGTGACAAAAAAGTGAAAAATGTTGTTTTCTTGGAAGGAATTATTTACGTCTTAAATATGTATTATCAACGGCTGGCTTTAGACACCGGAAGAGATTATGGGTCAAATGCCCAAAACTTTTAAAGTTTATAAAAAATATAGAAAGAAAAAAATTGTTTTCTTTTTTTTTATCACATTTTTAGAATGGGTAATGTTGTGGCTCAAATGGTCAAAAATGAAAAACCACTTTTTAAAAATGGTGGGATAATACATTTTGTAATATTGAAAAAAGTGTAGAACTAGATCTTTAACCATTTTATCAATGTCATTTTCTATTTGAAGGATTCGGAATCTCAATTTTAGTTTTATTTTATTTATATTAGATTTGGTTTGGAAAGAATAAAACAATTCTAATAGAATCGAGTTAACATTCAAATGAACATTGGTTTTCCGTTTAGTGTGATAAAATTTCCCATCCCTAGACATAGTGGTCCAACTATCCATATTCTACAATTCACAAACTATCCATATACTTTCACAACTCATAAGGTTGAACTATCAAATATGCCATTAGTAACCATTCCGACAATAGTATTTTAAGAAATGAAAACAGAACATCCATATATAGCTTTGTAGAGTCTTTGAACACATTGATCATCCTTCTTAATATTTTCCAACTTGCAAAAGCCTATAAATCAAAAGACAAGACATGACTCACAAGTTTGTCTAAATACTTGGAAGAAGAACCATCTTTACTTACACAAACATTAGCTTTCTCTTTGAGTTTCAAACACTTCTCTCTCAATCCACTTCTTTTCTCTATCATTACACTTCTTACTAAGTTTTCAATCTCCTTCCTCTCTATCTTACTTCTCTCTAACATTATCCCAACTTGCCATACATCAACAATGTACTTGGCGTTCACACGCTGGTCTGTGAAACATGGTGTACATATCATTGGAACACCTTCACATATACTCTCTAATGTTGAGTTCCATCCACAATGTGTCCAAAACACTCTAACCGAAGGATGCATCAATACCTCTAACTGGTTCACCCATTTCACAATTTTCCCTTTATGGCTAATATTCTCTACAAACCCGCAAGGCAATGACTCAAGCCACTCCCTTCCTTTGACCAGCCCGGGCCTAACCACCCACAAGAAAGGAGTTTCACTGTTTCGTAGACCCCAAGCAATCTCGAGAAACTCTTTTTCCTCTATATCTGCAAGGCTTCCAAAACTCACGTAAACCACAGACTTTGGTTCTTGCTTGTTGAGCCATTCGGTTATTATAACATGGTCTTCTTTGTTCTCTGTTGATAGAAGATTGTTGATTTGTTTGTAAAATGGTCCAATAGGGAAGATAGGAACTTGTAACTTGCTGCTAAAATCCATGAGTGGGAGTCTTTCAAGATCTTCGAATGTGTTCCATATAACTCCTGAAGAAGTTTTGGCTTCTTTAACCATGTTGTTAACAACCCGGTACAGTTCTTCTGGCTCATTCGTTTCCATTACTGGAAGATCTTTCACTTTCAAAGGTGGAAGCTCTTTTACCAGCTCATCTAACCTAGATTCTAGAGAAAAAAAATACTTGTATAACAAAATCTTTCACACATACTAAAAGTTGTGAATAAAGAAAAGTTGGATTCTGTCACCTAGTCAAGAATGTTCAATTCGGATATCGGTTAAGTTAAGGTTTTTTTTTTCCGTTTATATATAATCATGTCCAAAATAAAATCTAATATGATATAGACAGTTTGGTTTTATTTCGATTTCAGTTTAGATTTAAATTCAGAATTTAATCAATTTTTCTATTGAAAAAAAATTATCAAATTTTCTATAATTTTCGAAAACATCTTTGTTCTAAATTGATATTTTTTTGGTTCGGTTGAATTTATTTATTTATTTATTAATAGATACACAAAAAATAAATTTAATGAAAAGATATTGTTTGATTTTTAGATCAATTAATTTAGTTTGGTATAAATTAATCCGGCTTGAATTTTCGGGATTGAACACCTTACCATTTATTACAACTATTATGAAACAAGTATTTTAAAATTGTATAGAACTTAAACTATATATATCTAACCAGAAGAAAATAAATGATTACATCGAAAGTTTGGCCTACGTTAGTACAAATGTTTGTTATGAAATATTCTTTGTCATTATGTAGATAACTATGCATGAAAAGTAAAAGTTAAATAAACAAATAAAATAATGTTAAAAGATAAAAATTTGTATTGACCTTTAATCGGGAGATAATCCTTATCTCGAAGTAGAGGAAAAGCAGCATAAGCACAAAACGACGCCGCACCATTCGTGCTCAACACCAACCTAGGTGTCCTATTATTTACTGATGCAACCTCTCCCCAAACAGCATCGGAGACCAGACAACACACCGTCTCTCCTCCGCTTACTTCTGCCGTAAAAGACTGAAGAAACGGCTCTGCGTAACTCTGTCTCAACAGACTAATGAAAGCCACAAGGTCCATATCTAAAGACTCTGGACGAGACAGAGGATCTTCTTCTTCTTCTTGTGTTGCTTTAGTACTGTACTTATGATGAATAGTTCGAAAAGTGAAGTTTGGGTAGTGAGAAGGATCAGGTGAGTTGAATGAAGTGTGGAGGATGGTGATGGAGAAGCCACGTTTGTGGAATATTCCGGCGAGTTGGATCATTGGGTTGAAATGTCCTGGAAACGGTAAAGGGAACATCAACATGATTAGTTTCTTCCCTTTTCTCTCTTCCATATTTGTTTTTTTTTATTATTCTTCTTCTTTGGATTGGTAGTTTTTTAAATGTTTGGAGGATTTTTAAGGATGTCTATATGCTTGAGTAGGTGAACTCACTTTGTTGACACAAAAAAAAAACTCACTTTAGATTTATTAATTTCACTCATTTTAGATACTAGTGGTAGGCCTGATCATTTTGGTTCGGTTACTGACCCAATATTTAACCGATCCATACTTACAGGTAAAAGACGAATACATATATGAATAAATATCTTTTTAGATCAAGAACTTCTTTTAAATGTATATAGACCGAGTAAATATTTAATATTTTAAATGAAAAAATAAAAATATTTTATTAAAGACAAAAATAACAAAATAAAAATATAGCCATATACTATCTTTTTTTTTTACGACAAAAGCAATTAAAAGAAATAAAACATAATAGGAGAAACAGAACACCAACAAGATGGTGAATGATCGACAAAGGACAATAACATATTTCTTTCTCAGGTTGATCTTGCGAGTAGATCGACACATGTATTCCAAATTCTGCTCCGGTGTATCACTTCAAACCGCGTGGAAAATGTCTTCAACTTCTGTACTTCTGTTAATTCTGCTGCGAATGTAGGCCAGTTAAGTGGATGTTGGAGTATCAAGTCAGTCGAGTCAATGATAAATACAGAGCGTTCGAGACCCATATTTGTTAGGCATTTAAGCGCCCAAATGAATGCGAGCAGTTCAGTATGTAATGGCGAAATGTCGCATCTGATACCTGCACAGCCAAACGACCAAGGTTTGGTTAAGGAGTTTGGTACATACCAGCATATACCACTTATGGATTCCCCTTCTTTCTAGAATCCATCAAAACTGCAACAATCCACTATACCGGATAGGACATCACTTGGAGTCCTTCTTAGGCTTGGAGCCATGCTCTCTATGTTTATAGACACTCGCATTGTGTCTCCAGCGAACTTGATGGATAACCATTGTTCTGCCTCTTTCACAGCCAACTCTATGATATCTGGAGGTTTCAAAGAGAATTATTGAAACACATTGCATTTCCCGCTTTCCAGATATACAATATTATCCAAGGGAATGCTTGGAACTCCTTGTTAGAGGACGAATTCTCAATGCCCGATAATAGATACTACATATTTTCAAGAAGATGTTCTGATGGAAAAGTCCCTGATGGGGTTGGAATTTGCGAAAGTGCCTGACTCTGTAAAGCTGGAGGGCAGATGAATAAGGCATGATTTATGGTTTCTCGTTCAACACCACATCGAGCGAAAATATCATATGTCTGCATTTTTTGGGTAAGCAACTGGTTATTAACAGCAATTGCACCCTATAAGACTTGCCAAAGATAATGTTTCAACTTCGTGGGAATCGATATATTCCATATTGCAGCGCACAACGAGGCTGTCGATGGCAACTCCGACCATCCATTATTTGGTCATTATGCAATGATAATGCTAAATCGTCCGACTTTACCGAGTAGTTCCCAGATTTTGTAAAATGCCAGCAAGAACGATCTAGAATTAAAGACGATGGTCGAATCGTCAGAATGTCTGGTATATCCTCTTTTCTAATTAACTCATGAATTAGAGGGAAATTCCACTGAGTAGAACTTGGTACCAATAAATCAGAGACTTTCAGGTTTGGGAGTATTACTGATAGATAACTCTTCACAGGACAAGGCTTTTCCCTCGGTAGCCATGGGTCCTACCAGACTCGAGTGTGACATCCTGATCCAATAACACTGCGCAACCTTATAATTAAAAGGGATTTTTTATTTCCAATACGCCACCCATACGATGGTCTAGTGGGATTGGTCGCATGGAAGGCATGGCAGTCTTTATAGTAACGTCCCTTAAACACTCGGGAAAGTAAGGAATTCGGCACCCAATACAGTCTCCATAACTGTTTTGCCAATAGAGCTTTATTTTGAAGTGACCTGAAGCTAAGTCCTCCCCACTTTTTGGGTAAACACAGTTTCTACCATGCGACCCAATGAATACCTCGGGAGTTCCTAGAGGTGTTCCACCAGTAATTTGTAATGGCACTTGTCACGTCCCCGAACTTCACTAGTTCGCGGAACGAACCATGGCCAAGTAGAATCCGCAACTTGGCTATGTGAAGTGGGACGAAGGGACTTAGTTCCTTTCAAGGGATGTGGACAAAGGGGGAATCTGAATGAGAACTTAGCCTTTATACTCGGAAGGTCCGAAAGGCTAAGTAAAAAGATGGAAAGATTTGGGCCAAGTCATTGGGAAACTCAAGGGCTCGGAACCAGCTGGGACAAATTGAAGGATTGAGCTAAGGTAGTTGAGCCAGCTAGATTCATCTCAGGTCAGCTCGGGCCAAGCTCAAGTCATCTCAGTCAGCTCGAGCTAAGTGTCGACCAACTAAGCCAGCTAAGTGAACTGGACGGTAGCTGGGCGGTTGGGCCGAGCTGGATGGTTGGGCGGTTATTCTCAAATCGCACCAGTTCGAACAAATGTGCCTGTTCAAAGGGGCGCAAGTTGTCTTAGCAGTTTAAAGCGGTTGCGGGCCAACTCTATAAATAGAGCGCCCAAGGGCTCATTTTTTGCACCACACTTAGACTGAAAAATTTAGAAAAGCTTTGAGAAAAACTTGAAGGCATTAAAGGAAGGAAATCCGATCGTTGGGCTTGGAAGTTGAGTGATCCGAGCCGAAGTAAGGAACGTTTTGAAGATCAGTCTGGTAAACCGGTCTTCGAAAGCAAAGGTGCGTAAAACTTTTAGGTTATGCCTTAAGGGAAAAATCACCTAACTGCTTAAATGTTGCGGATTCTAGCCTAAGTCTTGGATTGTTCGGAACATGGCTTGGGGAGATTGGGAAATCCGATCCAAGCCAGACCGAAATGAGGGAATCATGGCCGAATTCTAAACATAGTAAACCAAAACTTAACTTAAGAATTGATGGGAATTAAAGGGGGAGTGTGTGTTATGGGGGAAATCACCACTCTTCGGCCGTGAAAGAATCATGCTGGTAAGTCACTAAGTCCTTACTAAAGATTAAATGTGTTTGTGTGACTATTTGATCTTTTAGATGGGTAAAAGCGACAAGTCTGGAAAGAAAAAGAAAGATAAGCAGCATGATGTTGATCCAAACACGGATGCAATAGATGCTCGGAACAAAACCCCAACCGAACCTGTGGTTGGTGGAAAAGAAACTGGGAATGAAGTGAACAAGACCCCAACCGGACCTGTGGTTGGAGCTAATGAATTGGGAGGCACATATGCGCAAGGGTTCGGCGCACTATAGTGCAACCGCGGGTAAAAAATGTGCCGATCCTTGGTGAAATCAGGATCATGAACCCGACCCCATCTTAGGATGGGTATGTGGAAGAAGTTGGGGAATCCTCCAATGCTGGAAAGGAGGATGATGCAGATGTGAATGAGAAGGACATAGACAAAAAAGCAGACTTTGTTGCGGTTCCACCCGAGCCATGATGTGGAAAGTCATCCTGGCAATAACGGAAGATATTAAGAAGCTGGTACAAACGCGTGTTGCAGGTGAAGGATCCGTTACAATCCTTACGGCTCAGCCCCTAACTGCTGGGCCGAATATAGTGAACCGTGAAGTGGTGGATACCTTGCCTCCCCCGCCAAGAGTTGCACCAAAGAAAGTGGACTACTTGAGCGTTCTGGAGCATATATCGAGGCTCAAAACTAAGCACTTCACGGGAAGTTCAGATCTGATAGAAGCGGATCAGTGGAGAAGCCTTCTAGCTAGGAACTTTAGTTCCACATGCTGCCCGGAAGATTACAGGAAGGACATTGCGATCCTTTTTCTGGAAGGTGATGCACACAACTGGTGGCTTTCGGTTAAAAAACGCAAGGGTGAACAGATCCACACCTTTGCGGATTTCGAACGGGAGTTCAACAAAAAGTTTTTCCCATCAGAGGCATGGGATAGGCTTGAATGCGCCTTCCTGGATTTGGTGCAAGGTTGAAGAACTATCTGGGAGTATGAATAAGAATTTAATCGATAAAAGGCGATATGTGGGAAGGGAGCTTGAGGATGAGCAGGCTCAAGTTCGTCGGTTCTGCCGCGAGCTAAAGGTCGAGATCCGTGTACACTGCTCGGTCTGGACCTTTAGTTCTGTTTCAGAACTGGTGGAAAGGGCGGCAATGATAGAGGCATCCTTGGAAGAGGAATATACTTTGTACCGTCATAGCAACTTAAAATATGTTTAACTCTTAAGGCAGAAAATAAATTAGCCTGACAGAAAAATAAAGAATCATCAGCAAACAATCGATGATTCACAGCTGGACTCTGATTAAAGTTGCCTGTTTAAACATATTGCTCAGTACTTCTGAGCATAGGATGAACAAATAAGGAGAAAGGGGATCATCCTCTCTCAATCCACGTTCTGGTTGAAAGAGATCTCTTGGTATGCCATTTACAAGTATGGAATATGAAACAGATTTGACACAACCCATAAGCCACTTAATCTAAACATCATGAAATCCTAATCTATGAAGAGTATGTTCTAAAAACACCATTCTAATCTATCGTACACTTTATATATGCTAGTTTTAATAGCCATAAAAGAGTTAGGGCACCTTCGTCTAACCTTAAGACTATGTAGTAGTTCATGAGCTATCATAACATTATCTCTGATCAATCTATTAGGTACAAAAGCAGCCTGTTCCTCAGAAACTGTATCTAATAATATGAGCTTTAATCTGTTTACTAAAACCTTTGAAATAATCTTATAACTAACATTACATAAGGAGATAGGTCTAAACTGATTCATTGTTGTAGGATTATCCACTTTAGGAATTAAACAGATATTTGTATGATTTACCCCGCTTCCATCCAACCAGTAGTGGAATAGTTTTGGACAAAGTCAAAAATCTGGGGGTTAATATTTTCCCAAAACTACTGATAGAATTAGCCTGTGAATCCATCCGGGCCATGGGCTTTAGATGGAGCAAATGAAAATATTGCACATTTAATCTCCTATATAGAAACTGGCTTAATTAGAGTCTCATTCATTTCTGAAGTTACCCTAGTCTCTAATCCATCAAATACATTTCCCTAGTGAGTATGATTTGGATGCATACTTTTAAACACATTCTTAAAATAAGCTACTGCCACATTAGATATATCAGAAGCCTTCCTATAAATACAATTATTGTCATCTATAATAGATGATTTCCTATTACGCACTTGTCTTGATTTTGTAGTAGCAAAAAAATATTTATTATTTTTATCCCCACATTTCAGCCACTCATTTCTACTGTTTGTTTTCCAGAATTGTTCCTCTTGTAGATAGGCTAAATGTAATTCTCGTCTGATCTCATTCAGAGATTGAGTAGAAGCACCAGCCATAATACTATTATTCAAGTGACCTTTTAATCTAGCTATCTCCTCCTTGGAGTTAAATCTGTTAGATCTTTTCCAACGTGAGATAGTACTTCTACACTGGAACATTCTATCTTTCCAAAACTGTCCAGTAAACTCATTCCAATTAAAAGTCACAGTATTTTTAAAACATTATTTATTCAATAGTCTACCATCATATTTGAAGAAGGCAGATCTTTGAATCTGTTCCATTTCAAAAGAAGCCACCACAGGTCTATAATCACTTACACATAAATCTAAAAATTCTACAGAACTAACAGGAAAAAGGGAAAATGCTTCTTTATTAGCAACAACTCTGTCAAGGCAGCAATAAACATCATGACTTCAACGCTTACCATGCCATGAGATTTTATTTCTAATAGGTTGTAGATCATCAAAATCACATACCATATATAGATTCCTCATAGCTGCAAAAGACCTTTCTGGTCTAACAGAGCCCCCAAAATTTTCAGTATTAAACCTAATATCATTAAAATCACCTACTGCAATCCATGGACCATTTCTTGTTTGTGCAATAGATTCCATATTTTACCATGTTAAAGATCTTAAATTTTGATTAGGGTGGCCATAAACACAAGACAAGTGAAATTGCATTTCATTACTTTGAACCGAAAGGTCTACAAGATTTGGAGAAGAAGATAAAACAGAAATAGATAAACAAGACTTCCACATAACTACAAGTCCACCACTAAGACCCCTATGAGGAACTAAAAAACTATTAGAAAAACCTAGGTGAGCTACAACTTGATTCACAAACATTGATTGTTGTTTTGTCTCCATTAGGTAAATGATATCTGGGAGATATTTGCCATTTATCTCCTTTAGATGTCGAACTGCGAGGTCATTATCCAAGCCTCTGCAGTTCCAACTTAGCACCCTCATGGTGTACTTGGTGGTATAGAGCCCACCGAGCCTCTAACTAGTTCATGAATAGAGTCCTCAAGTGTTTCAGATATCATTTCATACTCAGCTGAAGATACATTACCTATTGGTGACTTAGAAGAAGAAGCTTCCATACACTTCCTCTTCGTTGATTCTTGAATAAGTCCATCAGCAGCTTCATCAGTATGAGTAGAAGCTTGTACAAATTCCATTTCAGGAACACAAGAGAAACCATGATGTACAGGTTCTTGGTTGATGATGTCATGTCCTCCCTCACCAAGACCTGCAACATTTTGGTTTCCATTTATCACCTAGTTGAGGTCATCCATCATGGCTTGAACTTGATCAGCAACCTCCTCATGTGCATTAGGCTGAGCAGCATGATCCTCCTCCGGATCAAGTTCTTCAATGATGATTCCAGCATTCACAGGCATGTGAAGAGCATCATTTCCATCACTATCATCATCATCATCTGAGGGATGATGTGGTCCACCATTCTGAATTAAGCAGGCTCCAGAATCATGAGTCAACATGCCACAAGCTACACAAAACCCTCTAAGCCTTTCATATCTTAAGGAGAAGACCGTATTCACTCCAATAGTGAGTTGGAAATTTTGTTGAAACTTCAGAGGATAGTCAACCTTATAATTAAGCCTAACTCTTACAAATTCCATCCTAGAATCATTAATAGGGTCGAAGTCAACTTCCAGAAGAAATCCAAAAGCTCTACCAATCATAGAGATCACTTGGTGATTAAGATACTGAAAGGGGATTTCTCTGATTTGCACCCAGAAAGGAATAAAGTGTAGATCAAAGGGGGTTAATTCTGGAGACCGCCTAGAGAGGACCAACATCTGTCAGCAAATTCCCATGGACCACGCCTGAGGACATTTTCCATGGCTTCTTGTGAAGGAAACATGAACTGGAATCTCATGCCTTCAATTATCCTCCCATGAACACGGCCAACCATACCCTAATTACGAGGCATTGAGGCAACAATGACTCGTAAATTTTTTTTAGGAGGCATCAGGGGACGACCTATAAAGCTAAAACGATTCTAGGCCATAGCTTGGTCAATAAGAGCAGGAGGAAGTATACGGCAACTTTTTCTTCGTCCTTATTAATAAGAGCAGGAGGAAGTATACGGCAACTTAACATTAACTACTTAAGTGTAGTTAATAATGTTCACGTCGTGAAGTATACGGCAACTTTTTCTTTTTTGGTCAAAAGAAGTATATGGCAAGTATATTAGTTAAATGCATATATATTTTATGGCAGTATCTTAGTATTTTGTGTGTGTTAATGACAGTATATCAGTAATTTATAAGTAAATTTTAAATCTGAGCAATTTGTAAGAATATATACTTACCATTGAAATTATTTTTTTGTCACACTTGTCATTGAAATTATATACAAATATTTTTATATAGCCTTCGGCTTCCTTATCCTAAATGGAAATAATATTTATTCAAAAAATAAATTTTATATATGTACAAATCTTCTTTGAATCTAGCGACGTATTCAATATGAAATTTAGGATGATTCGTAGTAAAATAATAAATATTTTGTTATTCATATAAGAATCTGCCTTATAAAAATATATGGTATTGGATTGATGATAAAATGTCCTATAAAACCAGTTATTATTAAAAATATATCAAGTAGTGAACATCAAGTTATTTTATGATGTTTTTCTAGAGTTTTTAGTCAAAAATACTAAGCTTCAAATCACATAAGTTGATTTAAAAATCACTATAAAAAATTCCCTATTTCACCTAAATTTATGTGAAAATTCATTGACACTCGAATCATTTTAAAAGTTCGAATGTACCTTAACTCCAAAACTTTACCATGACTTACTAATTTTTCTATTTTACAAAACCAGAAATGCACACACCATTCAAATATTGCTAGAAAAGATGATAATTGAAGCCAAGATATGAATTTGATTAAAAAAAAAGATATGAATTTGTTAGTTTTTGTTGATGAATGAAAAAACATTAGAACTTGTTATTGTTTTTAAATTTCTTTGCACTAATCATTAAAAACTTCACAAAAATTTATTATTAGTTTATGAGTTATGACATGAATAAGAACCAATTTTGTTGTTGTTGATAATATGTAAATTTTATATCAAATGGAATAGTTTGAGGATACAATCACCTATAATGAGTAAATTAAGAGAGAAAAAATAATCATAAACTCTTAATAAACTAAGTTGCGGGTTGGCAGGATGAAGCTAAGAGAAACGAAACCAAAGCGTCAAGAGATTGTTCATCTCTTTCGATGACGATGGGCTAGCAGAGAGTCTTTGATATTCCTATCAATCTTTCTAAAGGTCTCTTCAGCAGAAGATGAAATGTTTTGATGGAGCCTTAGGTTATGCTCCTTCCAAATATTGTAAATCACAGCATGAGCTACTAGTTTGTTTAGGGTACAGGGGACTGTAGGTGAGAGCCCAGATAGCCAGGAAATGGAAGAGCTCAAGTTATGAAATCTGAAATTTGATAAATCCCAGCCTAGCCAAACTGGCAGACCAAACGATATGCGTATAGGAAAAATGTAAGAACAGGTGTTCCCTTGTCTAACTGTCAGATATGCAAAGATAGCATAAAGGAGAATCAACTACACCCCAATTATACATTCTTGACATAACTGGCAGGCGGTTATAGTTTAGTGTCCACATAGTGAATTGGTGTCGGTGGACACCAAACTTGAACCAAATAGCACAGAACCAGTTAACTTCATCCGCCAATGGTTTTATGTTATTCCATGTTTCTTTGGAAGAAAAATGTGTTTTTCGAGAGCCTAAGATGCCCCAGTTAAACAAGTCATTCTCATTGGTGATAGAAGGCGGAGGGAAATATCCAAAGATAGTTTTGATCATTGATATGCAAGGGATCCGAGAGGAAAAAAGTGACTGTCTCCAAGCACCCAATACTGAGGCATCTGAAACTGTAGCATACAACGGAATTCCGAGTCTGCATGGTCCCGAGGAACCAGAGACTTCCAAGAGCGGACCTGACGAGGTCCAATTATCTAGCCAAAACAGAACCGATTTGCCATTCTTTACAGAGCATCTGAGAAAAGGCCTAGCAAGAGGTCTAATGCGAATCAAGGCTTTCATTATCCAAGACTGAGGGCTTCCATCACTTAAACCCCAAAAGGATGTCTTCTTGATGTAGTGTGACTTTACCCAAGAAACCCATAAGGATCCCGCGGATGAGAACGAAAGCCAAATTAGCTTAGGAGAAGGACCTTGTTCCAGGCTCCAAGATTCCGAAGGCCTAGACCACCTTCTCTTTTTGGTAGGCATACTTTTGTCCATGCAACTCTTGCTTTTTTACTGTTGCCCAGTGAGTCAGACCATAAGATACTGATGCAAAGAGACTCTATTTGATTAATGCAGAATACATTGCATCAAAAGTTGAGAAGACTGAAGATTATTAAAGAGAGAAGCTGAAGCCTACCCGAGAAAGACAACAACTTGGTAGTCCACACATTGAATCTAGCCGAGAGCTTGTCTAACAAAGGGGGGTAATCTTTTAGCAATTTACTATGAAGTAAGGGCAGTCCCAAGTATCGAATAGGCATAGAGCCAATAAAGAAACCGAAACTATTTAAGCGAGGTAGTTCATATTGTCTTGAATCGGCCAGAAATAGCTCAGATTTATCCCTATTCATTGACAAACCAGAGAAACGGTGGAATCTTTGAAGAATCTCAACAATGCTCTGAAGTGACCGAGAACGTCTATAAAAAACATCATAAGGTCGTCAGCAAACGCAAGATAAGTAATGACGGGATTCTTACCAAGTTGATGGTGACCAATCGTACCTTCATGGAAAGCTTTGGAAAGCATAAGGGAAAAAAATTATATCGATAAGAAAAAGAGCAAGGGGGACAAGGGGTCTCCTTGTCGTAGACCCTTTTTCCCCTTGAAGTGACCTTGGAGTTCTCCATTAACATTGACCGAGAAAAAGGTGGTGGAGTTACACTGAATAACCCAACCAATGAATCTTTCCAAGAAGTCTAATGCTCGCAAGACCAGAATGATAAACTCCCAACTGATAGAGTCGAAAGCTTTATAGAGGTCAACTTTAAAAAGGCCCTGAATGCTGATATTTACCATGTTAACACCTTGAACCATTTCTGTTGCAAGAAGAACGTTTTTCACTAGAAGTCATCCTTTTACAAAGGCCGACTGATTAGCTAAAACCATATGAGGAAGAACCATTTCCAGACCATTGCTAAGAATTTTAGATATTATTTTATAGACGACATTACAACTTGAGACATGCCGAAAATCTTCAAGCATTTCTGCTCCCTGTTTTTGGGATCAAAGTAATTTTCGTGGCATTTAATTGCTTGAGGAGGAGACCAGAGGAGAAGAACTCCAAAATAGCACTTATCAGATCTGCACCCGTAGTTTCCCACGTTTTCCTGAAAAATTCTCCGGTGTAACCATCCAGATCAGGACATTTGTTCCTAGGCGGCTCATTGACCACATAACAAATCTCCAATTTCGTAATTTTAGCACTAAGAGTCTGTGTAGTGGTGTTATCACATTTGTACCTTGCTAGATTGGAGATGAAGGAAGCGTTAGCCACTGAGCTCGACTGAGAATGAGAACCAAGCAGCCTTGAAAAAAAACTCAATACACTATCTTGAAATCTCTGTATGAGTGGAAACTATACTGCCATCGTCTAATCTGAGGTACGGGATGGAGTTGGCCGTTCTTCTAGCTTCTGCATTTCTGTGGAAAAAAGCAGAGTCAGAATCACCTTTTGCTAGCCAAAGGATCCGAGATTTATGAAGAAAGAATTTCTCCTCTGCTTTAGCTAGTGTCCACCATTTTCTTGAAGCCTTTTTCTCCGCTGATGCGGAGACGAGCGTAGGGTTGGCTAAGAAATCAGATTGTGCCATGAGGAAGTCCCTGTGGGCCTCACTATTTTGAGCTTCAATACCCGAGAAGAATTCTCAGTTCAGATCTTTTAAAGCTTTTTTTGAGAAGCTTCAGCCTCCCGCAATGTCTAAACTGAGCATTCCCGTGGATTAGATGTTGCTGCCACGATCTAGTAACTAAGGGCAAGAAAGTCTTATGATCCATTAGGAAGTGGGATAACTTGAAAGGATTTATAGAACCTGTTAGATGAGATAGGACGATGGCAGCAGAAGCAAGATCAGAAAAATCCGGTGCCCCAAAAATGGCAAAAGCGGAAGTGAAAGTGGTCACCCAAAGCTCATTAGAGAGAATCCTGTCAGTTTTCTTAGTGATGGGATTGTTCTCCTGGTTATTCCACCAAGTCTGGAAAATTCCGCGAAAGCAAAGATCCTTTAGCTCTGTTTGAGCAAGGCAGAGCCTAAAGTCTGACATTCCCCGAGATATCCTAGATCCACCACAAGAGTGATCCTCAAGGTTAAGTGTTTGGTTAAAGTCACCAAGTAGTGCCTAAAGAAGAGAAGTGAACATCGGTATGGTGGCTAAGAGGTTAATTTCTTGCCAAAGAGTCTTCTTTTCTTCCTTGGTGTTACGCGCATATACGTAACTGATGACTGCCTTAAAGTTGAGCCTGTGGATTTCAACAAGACATGAAACCATCTGAGCTGATTTAGACCAAATAGATAGAGAGACCGAAGGGTCCCAGAGTACCCAAATTCTACCAATGTTCGAGTACTCATAACTAGCTTCAAAATTCCAACCCGCAAAAGTTTTATTAAGAATCCGAGGAGCTTTATATAGCCTAACTCGAGTTTCCAAAACGCTGCCAAAAAGAGGCCTATGATGCCTTAGCCAATTCCTCAGGATTTTGTGTTTGATACTATTATTGAATCCCCTAGTGTTCCAACAAAAAGTGAGGTACTGAATCATTAATTGATACGGATTGATCCCTGCCTTTTTCCGTAAGACAACTTTTTCAAGTTTCTTTTGTTTTTTAGTGAAAACTCTCAAAAATTCTGAATCTATTGTAGGATTATCCTCTGCATCTGTACCATGATCAGAAGAGGTAATGTCTTTATCTGTTTTTGAATCAGAAGAGGAGGATTATGAAGAGGAAGAGGCTGAATCCTCCTTACACTGTGTTTTTTTTCCGCTGAAGCCGTGTATTTGTGACAATGGGAGGAAGCCTGAGATCAACTATTAGAGTGGTTTCTCCTGGTGCTTTAGATTGTCCATGGAGAAGGGAGCATATTTATCCTAAATATGATCAGAGAAAAATGAGACAGACTTGCCTTTGGATTTAGCATGAGGAGAAGAGCGCGTCCTTCTCGCAGGTTTACTGGAGGTGGAAGGTGCTTCAGCCTTTTTCTTCATTCTTGGACAGTCCACAAGGGAGTGAATTTTAGAAGAGCAAGAGGAACATGTGATAGGGGCTACCATACAACGGTTGATGGAATGCTCAGTTTCTTTGCAGAAGTCGCAAATAGGAGGAAGCCAAGGACAAAGACATCTCTCCTAGGAACCTCTCCCGATTCGAACTGAACGTTGACTGCTCCAGGTAATGGGATCAAATAATTGATTAATGTGAACACTCGGGCTGTATATAAGTTAATCAAATTTGCCATAGAGGGATATAGATGTAGAGGGAGGCCCAGAATTCCTGCTACATGTTGAAGCCCTTCCTAGTTGAAGAATTGTGGAGGAACTCATTTAAACTCCAGCCATAAGGGAATTTCAGTTAGTTCAGGCATAGACGGGGAGAAACCCGGCTCACAATTTGCCACAAACATAGTTTGACCGTCTATGTGCCATATTCTTTGAGCCAGGACCTGATTGCGAGTCTGAGTAGAGGGAATGCTGATAACACTAGAATTTTAGGATTTTTACATAACATTTCTTGTCATTTTC
>OVBE01002745.1:0-29441 GCA_900406425.1 Iberis pinnata | reverse complement strand
CTTAACCTGATAACGTCCATCTGCTGAGAAGGCCCAAATATGCCTATCTGTTAGCTGGGGGTTTGGAATTAAGGACAAAATCCATCTGGCTAAACCCATAGGGAATAAATGTTGAATTTGCAAGGCATCCCATGACCATTTATATTTATCAACGATGAAACCTTGAGATTAGATGTGGATGAGGGTGGAAATAGGCTAAGAGGTGGTCATGGCTCACCATCAAGTATCCATTTATCTGTCCAAACACTTGTATCTTCCTGTTTCCTATGATTTTCAGTAATCATTTTTCTAGAAGCTCTCCTCCGAGAAGCATGTTTCGCAATGCGTAAGATGGTCGTTTTCCCATTGATCCTTTTAGGAAAGTTTTTTTTGGGAAAATATCTAGCTTTATAGACTTTTGATAGGAGAGTTTCTGGATTGTGAAGAATTCTCCATGCTTGCTTGGCTAATAAATCCTGGTTAAAATCACCTATATCCCTAAAACTGAGCCCACCGTTAGATTTTGATTGGCACATTTTCTGCCAAGATACCCAATTTATTTTTTTATTTCCTTCATATGAGTTCCACGAGAAACTCGTCATTGCACTAATGATCTTTTTACATTGATCCTTAGAGAGACGGAAGCATGACATGGCATATACCGGGAGGGCCATTGCTACCGATTTCAATAATATTTCCTTTCTTCCAAGAGAAAGTGTTTTAGAAAACCAGCCTGACACTCTTGATTTTAATCTGTCGGTGATAAAAGCGAGCAATTCTTGTTTTGAGCCACTGGAGCATTCTGGCAGCCCTAAGTAGGTCCCTGCCCCCCCCCCCTTGTTTTTCAATCTGCATGTAAAGACCCAATATCCTACACATAATGGGGTCTAATTTTGCCCCGAAGGTGATTGAAGATTTCTAAAAATTATTAACTTGTCCTGATGCATCGCCGTACAATTTTAAACATCGCAATAGTTCTGTGCATTCACTAAATGTGGAACGACAGAAATAGAGGTTGTCATCAGCGAACAGTGGATGTTGGACTGATGGGCATCTGGTTGTTAATCTTATGCATGTGAGTTTTCATTGCTCCTCTGACTTGTTCATAATATGCACTAGTGCTTCAGCACAAAGAATAAAAAGAAAAGGAGAAAGAGGATCGCCTTTCCATAACCCACGACCAGGTACGAAATGACCATGTGATGTTCCATTCAAAAGAACGGAATATGATAATGATCGAATACAAAACATAATCCAACCAATCCACTTTTGATGGAAACCAAGTTTAGTGAGAAGGGCTTCGATGAAACTCCATTCCACCTTGTCAAATGCCTTTGACATATCCGTCTTGATTGCCATAAACTCCTCAACACATTTATCATTTGTCCGTAAAGCATAAATCATTTCATGTGCTAACAAAATATTGTTTGAGATGAGACGACCGGATACAAAACCCGCTTGTGTATCCGATACAATGGTGGGTAGGTGTACTTTCAGCCTCAAACACAATATTTTGGAAATTATTTTATAAAAAACCGAAAAAGGATGATAGGCCTTAAATCGGTCATCCTTTTCGCGTTTGGAACTTTAGGCAGTAACACCAGTTGTGTGTAGTTCCAGTCCGGTGGAAAAATTCCCGTGTCAAAGAAATTCAAGACCTCCTTTGTAACACCCTCACCAATGATGCTCCAAAAAGATTGATAAAAATGGCCTGACATACCATCAAAATCAGGTGAATTATCGCGCTTAATACTAAACACTACGTCTTTGATCTTACTAGAAGAGACAGGTTTAATGAAGAAATCATTCATCCAATTAGTCACCCTTGGTAACATTCCAGCCAATAAAGTATCTGGGTCACCGGGACAAGAAAAAGTGAAAAGGGTTTTGAAATACTTAACCGCTATGTCCCTTTAGAGCCTTCTGTAAAATGATCATTACCATATTCATCGATAAGAGATAAAATCCTAGTTTGGGAACGGAGTCGTTGTACACTCCCATGAAAGAACCTTGTATTTTGGTCCCCTTCTTGCAACCAACGCTCTTTGCTTTTCTGTTTCTAAAAACCTCCTCCTCCCTAAACGCTTTGGTTATTTCCCATCTAAGATCAATCATTAATCTGCCATCCGGATTGAGTTTTGAACATTCTGCCTCTAGTTGAGAACGTAATTGTTGCAAACGTAACTTAGAGTTAATGAAGGAGACATTTTTGTTTTTCCAAATAGACAAATTTCTCCTGCATATTGCTATTTTATCAGAAGTCAGCGTCATCTCTCCAACTATGTTTAACACTCTCTGCCACCTCTGGCTGAGCCACCCAGCGTTTATCGAACATAAACCTTCCCTTATGCGATAATACTCTGCTGACAAATTTTGTGATTATTAGTCTGTGATCCTATCCTGTTCTATCCAAATATTCAGTTTGGACCCTTGGAAATAAACGAAACCATTCTGCAATACCAAACGATATGTCAAGTTGGCATTGTGTCCAGATGCCACCCCTCGATCCACCCCAAGAATATTTATTACCTATACTCGACACTTCGCGGATACGATAATCCTCCATGGGATTACAAAATCTATAAAATAAAACCTCATCTCTTAGTGGACCACCTAACTTTTCGGAGTTGTCCAAAAGTTTGTTAAAATCACTCGAGAGGAACCATGCTTGATTTCTTTGAGCCCCAATATTGGTGTGACGGTCCCATACTACTTATCGGTGAGACCTGACAGGATCGCCATACACGAAGGTAAGGTAAAAATGAATGTTTCCTAAAGCAACCTTGATGTCTATTATTCTCTTATCCGCTGAGAAGATGCTAACCACATATGACTTTTTCCGAAATAAGGCGAGACAACTACTTAATCCTCAGGATCAATAATATGTGAATTATCATATCCGAGGCTCCCTTGAACATTTATCACATGATTTATGTTGTTTTTTAGTATCCTTTATGAATAAAAAGTCTGGAAATGTGTCCCTGCGAATTTTTCGTAAACGTCCCATTGTTTTNATTATCATATCCGAGGCTCCCTTGAACATTTATCACATGATTTATGTTGTTTTTTAGTCTCCTTTATGAATAAAAAGTCTGGAAATGTGTCCCTGCGAATTTTTCGTAAACGTCCCATTGTTTCGATATTTCTCATACCTTGATAATTCCAACTCATTATATTCATTGATGCATTGAAGATTCCTCATGAGCAATCATGCTTTTTTATTGATAAAAGTAACAATGATAATAAAAATATCCATAAAATCCTATAACCATAGAATGATAGTATGTGAAGATTGTTAATTAAAAATAACTCCATAAATTCGTATATAGCCAATAAGGCTAAGCCCTTGGTTTGCCATTTGATGAATAATTGTTTAAGTAAAACATGTCTACCACCTAATGTCCCCTGGAATTTATGTGAGAAGAGAAAATAATTATTGTCTCTTATTGTCCTCTGTACCCACCAAATCAGTTTGTAAATGACGATTAAAAATGATTTTAAAATTAAAATCGAGACCAGCCCATGTGATATCGAAATTATATGGCTCATGACATCGAAGAAGAGAAAGCCATTAGAAATTAAAGAAAAATTTATTAATTCTGAGAAAACAAGAGTCACACAAAGAAACACAAAGTAACTCAAACTCAATTATTGAAAACACTAACTGAAACAAAACACCATAACAAAGATATGGTTTGAGATTAAAAAGAATAAATAAATCATGCTCCAGCCACATCCCATCTAAATCCCGTGCCCTCTTATTCTCCAATCTCTGACTTTTACTCATCATGGACTTATGAGTAGCTGGCTTCGGGATAGCCAGTAAACCTTTCATCTTTTCTTGACCACCACCTTGGGATCCGTCTTTGAGAGATGAAACTGAACTTGAAACTCCATACCGAGAAGTAACATGGTTAAATGAAGATAACTTAGCTTTTGCCTCAACAATATGATGCCTAGAGATAATTTGGCTCTTTACTCTAGTGGATTGTTTTGGTGGACAAGATATCATGTTAAGAAGCAGTCTCTTTTTTGGAGAAGCCAGTAATACAACATTGTATTTTCTGCTTATGCCTTTGTTCTTTCCTAAATGAGAAGAAGGTTTTTTTGAACCATTTTTAACTTGTAACCCAGGAACTGAAAAATCTGAACTAGGTTTTCCTAGCCCTAAATTTAGCCCATCTAAAGCCAGCCTAACATTTCCAACATATGTGGTATCAGAAATAGTAGATGATAGAGAAGAATTAGTACCTTCATGAATGACATCCCCACTATCCTTAAAGATGGCCTCCTCATTAGCATAGCTTGGCCTTCTTCCGTTTCATTAGCCGGATCCACGGTGAATTCATAATCCTCATCAAATTCTCCATCCTCTAAACTATTGCCTTCCTTAGCCATTAGGTCTTCGAAAAGATCTTCCATAAAGTCATCCTTTTCTAAATTAAAGGTACCGACTGCATCTGCCAAGGGATCATTAACAGTATTTGGTACAACTAAAATACATGTTTCCTTGCCTGTACCCTTCCCATCTAACTCTTCTTGCGATTTAGAAGTCACACCTAGAGGCTTTAAAGAATAGAGTGGTTTGGACCATACATTAGATCATTTTCCGAGAACACCATATTTGTGGCCACCATAAATCTTTTCTTTACCTTCAGCACTTTTGAATCTCCTTATACTCATATCCCTTGAGTTAGAGTGTATGTATATGTTAGTCCGCAAACCAGATTGATCCTCACGAATGGACAGATGTCTTTCTCTATTTGCTCCAACATATGAGTAAGGGAATCCATATTTGTTTTCGTCTTCTTTAAAACTCAATGCTCTTTTTGCAGGGGGTTTCCTCTACACCTCCCATTTATTATCCTCTTGCAAACGTTTAGTAACCGCATCAGCATAAGAACCTTGTGTCTGTTGTTTCTTTTTATTGGTCCCTATACACTCCATTCCTTCATAGAAAAAATCCACCGAATGAGTGAGCCTAAAGCAATTAGAGCAAAAGTTAGCTAGTTTATCATAACTAGGCCCAATTTCAATGACATCTCCTGAATCAAAAGGAACTTCTGTTTTGAAATAGAGTGGGTTAAAACCATATATTGTGACAAAAACACTACCAAAATCCATATCCACCTTTCTCACTGTCCAAGTGCGTCACCGATAGCTCGTAAAACATCCTCATCCCAAACATGGAGCGGAAGTTCCAAAGGCTTAACCCATAATGAGATGGCAGTAGGGTAATTTGGAGCAAAATTGGGTTCCTATCTCACCAAAAACACCATCCAACCATCAAAGAAGTAGGGTTCATTCTTTAAAACCCCAACCAAATCCTCTTTCGAGGCCATGTTGAACTGAAACCGTCCAGATCCTAAGTCAGTACCTTTGACTTTATCTTCCATTTTCCAGATTTTTGGAAGATTCACCAAAAAAGAATCCATGTTCTGAATAAAGGATTCAGAAGCCTACCAATGAGAGTAAGTTCAAAGCGCTTCAACTTTGATTCCATGGCACCGCCCATGATTCTTACTGTTGCTATTCTGAAACATGCCCTTTGCCTTTAGTCAATCCTATTTGAGTCATCACAACCAACCAGGTAATAGATGTGAGAGAACTAGAAAGTATAAGCAGAGAAGGAGAAAGAAACAGCAATGGAAAGAAAACTGAGGGATTGAGTGAATAATAAACCTCAAAGGTCTGACAGTTAAATACTGTAGAAAACACCCTAGCCACTGAGAAATTAGTTGTCAATTATGATATGGTTTTTAATTGGCTCTGATTGAGGAAATTGTGAAACCAGAATCTTGATCGTAGCCCGTGAAAGAAGGTCTTTCCTTTTTCAGATTGAATACAAAGCCTATATCCACCAAGACATTCATCACTTGATGAGATCCCAAAAAATCCTCCATTGTCCAAAATTGACAGCCCCAAAATTGAAACATGAAGTTGAAATAAATAGATCGAGACTTTCCAATCTCGCGAGAACAGAGAAATAAATAGCATTGGACCTTCGAAGAAACACTTCGAAAGACCCAAGAACCAGAAAGCTTAACATGAAACCCTAGATTTGGGAAAATTTGATACGAACAAATGAGAGAGAGAAACACATCGTATGTAACGCCTTTTTGACTTTTTTTCCCAATTCAGAGAGAGAGACTAGTACCATTCATCATTAATAATGTATTTGGTTAAGGTTTTGAAAAAATAATAAGATATTATGATGGTAAGTGCGGGACAAAAATTTAATGTGAAAGTGTTATCATGCAAGGTTATCAACTTTTATGGTGTGTTCCCAGTGCGGTTACATGTAAGTTTTTTTTTCTTTAAATATGAATTTTATCATCTTTTAGAATTTAAATTCAAATACTAAACTTTCAAAAAAAAAAATTATAAATTCTAACTAGTGAACTCAAA
The DNA here is from genome assembly GCA_900406425.1 of Iberis pinnata. Lineage (NCBI taxonomy): Eukaryota > Viridiplantae > Streptophyta > Magnoliopsida > Brassicales > Brassicaceae > Iberis > Iberis pinnata. The sequence goes on along the minus strand of OVBE01002745.1, from coordinate 23,054 downwards.
TTAAAATTATAGAGTAATTCCACAAAATATCACACAAAAAGTTTATGTTCCAAAAAATATCACATTTTCAATTATTCCAAAAATACAATTAATATATTTTTTAAAAAATACCACAAACATAAAAATTGAGATTTAAGTTTGAAATTTAAATTTGTTGGTTTGGATCACTAATTAGTATTTAAATTTTAGTTTTGAAGAGACTAGTGTTTAGTTTTTTTTTTTTTNNNGGGGGGGGGGGGGGGGGGTTAGTGTTTCAATTTGACATTTTATAAATTTTTGGTACTAAAATCAAATGTATTTATGGTATTTTAGTTATTTAACTATTTTCTTTATCACATTTTTTTGAAGGAAAAATTGTTTTTGCACCGCTTATTTTTGTTGCCATTCAAAAATTTTTTATACCGATTACTTTTTACGAACTGCATTTGTCCCGCTTTCTCTACAAATCACAAATTTACCATACCGCCCCGCTAGTTTTTTTAGCCGCTCTTCTCGATCCACAGTTACCATTCAGAGCCTTATTTTTAAAATTTAATGTTGATCTTACTTTTATTTAACCCTCTTCAATTTTTTTGACGTCATGTTATTTAACTTTTATATTCATGACCATAAAATAAAATAGGTATTTTAGAAAACCATTTGTGAAAAGATACTTTCACCTTCGTTAATGACACTTATGTCCCTAATTTATATTTGAAAATTGTCTTCTTTACTAAATCAAAAATTATATTATGAAAGTTTTCTTAATTAGTAAATTTTAATATCAATTCATGAACTATTTTTTAAGGAAATTCTATTTAAGGAGTCGAATGTCTTAGCCAATCAGTTATGATGTGCTAATGGCCTAGTGTTGACCTAATGGCATGGGTTTGAGTCCCTTTAATGGATTTTATGTAAAATTTGTAATGTAAAAAAAAATTTAGGTAAATATTAAAGTAAAAAGGAAACAAGTTTGGAGTCACTTACTATGACAGAATTATGCACTATAGTAATTCAATTGTTCTGTCAAAAGTAATTTATGAAACATTATTCATTATGACAAATTCAGATATATTTTCTTCTATTAGTGTTCACGAATTTTCATTATCGTTCACAAACTTACATATAACTCACGTACCTCATTCACGAGACTTATTCACAATGGATATTCAATGTGATCATTCAAAAATTTATTCATAAAATGGGTATTCACAGTGAATATTCACGATACTCTAATTCATGAATAGCAATTTGTGAAAATCAAAACTTGAATTCACGAAAAATGCAAGATAATACCATATAAATGGAGATTTTTTTTTAATTTCTTTACCAGAAATGTTAGCGAACTAAAATGTATCCTTTAATGACACTCTCCATTTTTAAACATGTCATTTAATGAGGTAATATATTATAATTTATTTTTCTAATTAAATGTAAAATATAATAAAATCTTTTTGTAATAAACATGTTAATAACTTTTTTTATATAAAATATTAAACATTAATAAAGGGAAATTTCGGTATAACAAATGGTGACATGCCAAAAAATAGGATCAATTGGTGAAATATACATATCTTTTACGAAATGAGGTAAATATACATTGTGGTGTATAATAAGTTTCTCGATAATAATATACTGAAGTTATCTCCACGCTGCCCTTCATTTGATTACACACGCTTGGAGAAATATCTTCACTCTCCAATTGTATCTGACAGACGACGTCATACGGCTTTGTCAAATCAATGATGTAGTCTCCATCCATCATAACCATATCATAACAAATAAATTACACATTTTGAATTTCCCATCAAAGACAAGAAAGACCATAGCGGCATTTCTATATTAGGCTTAATAAGCTAGGTATTTGTCTGTAGAAACAAAAAATTAACTCTGATGGATGTTATACCAAACGCGACGCTGGTGGACGGTGTAAGAAGATTATCGGTTGTAAGTGATATCATGATTAAAAGAATGAAAACTTGTTCATTATACCCCAATTTTTTTGAAGAGAATGATTACGCTTTCAAAATTTATTTTAAAATTAATCTGTAAAATCTGTTTTACAAACGTTTACTGTGCGGTGGTGTTTTTTTCTTAAGAAGACTAAACAGTAAAAAGCAAAAAAAAAAATACTTTATTGTACACTTTTAATGATTTTCACTGGAACCCTGAACCATAATCTAGAGTTGAAATACTTTCATATATTTGACCCACATAAAAATACCCTAAAAATGATAGTGTTTCCAAGCAAACTTTGGGTAAAACTTAAAATAGTTAAATACATTCATGACAATAGTAACTTATATGTACCACCTATTGTAATCGATATATTAACTATCAAAAAAAGTAATGTGAAAAATATAAGATCGGGAGTTTAAACCCTAAACCCTAAAAGAGGAATGTATACCCTAAAAGGCAAATTAAAATCAAAAGAAGGAAAAAAATAAACCCTATCAGATGAAAAAAATAAACCCTAGCAGATGAAAAATTAAACCCTAACAGAAGGAAAAATAAACACTAATAGGGAACATTATACCCGAATAAAGAAAAAATAAACCCTAATAAAGGAAAAACTATAACCTAACAGGGAACATTAAACCATAAAAGGGAAAACTAAGCCCTACATTTTAAAAATAAACCCTCCCATGAAAAACTAAACCCCAAAAGGAAAAGAAAACCCTAAAAGGGAAAGTAAACCCTAAAATGAAAAAAACAAACCCTACAACCGAGAAAAAAGTTAGTGAATGGAAAAATGAACCCAAGAATGAAAAATATCGAACCAGGAAAAAACGAACCCTAAAATGAAAAGTTAAACCTTAAAGCAGTAAATAAACCCAAGAATAAAAATCTTAACACTAAAAGGAATTGTATACAAGAATCTTCAGTTTAACAAGTATTTACTTTTATGATATACTAACTACGTCCATTTATTTTGATGATTTGCAGTTGAGTACTCAAGACTTAGTTATAGTTGTTGTGGGAAACTGGACGAAATTGCCAACTGGAAAATGGTCGTTTAGACCCAAAGCAAATCAGAAGATCAAACAGATACGAATATACCTTGGCATGTCATATTCATAACTTGTAAATCTCGTTGCCCGGACTATTGATTTCCTAAGGTCGTTTATAAATATGATTATGTCGCACGAGTATCCTCAGTGGATGTTGGTAGGGGAAGACACTCATGTAGATCCACAATATATTAAGGAGGATCATGATGTGCGAGTGTTTGTGGAAATGCGTAGTGAGATCAAGGAAGTGGATCTGTTTGTCACAATAAATCATGAATTAACTGATAACTCGCGTCCTAGTTATTGTTTTTGGGAGAAAACACCAAACTACGAGATATCTGCAAATGAGGATGACACAACTAGTGATGAAACGTATAACGACACAAGTAGCTTTTACTTTAAGGATTTTGCGATAGAAGCATCAGAGGGAGTATATGCATATGACACTTCTGAATCAAGGACCCCTAGCCAGTACACAACCAATTTAAACAAATCAGATGCATCTAGTTGTGAAAATGTACGAGAAATGGATGTTCGTACTACCCAAACATGTAGTTTGAATACTCCGTTGACAAGAGAATGTGGAGGCATATTTCAACATCGAATAGATGGAAGGGAGTTATTCATGAAGATGATGAAAATATATAACTGGATCTGCCGATTCTCGACATGAAAACCTTACCTGTTCAGCAAGAGATGGTGGGTAAAGTCAAAGATGTTCCCAAAATTGCAATTATGAGTGAAAGAGGACACAACTCCATAGTAAGAATAATCTTTGAAACCTCATCTAACTCTAGCGGTACTATATCTGAAGACGAATGTGTGGACTATTTCAGTCGGGTCATTCCTTGATGGGTCACAAACGATGAGGTAGCCGAGAATGGGTTTTCCTTGATAAAAACGACCATGCATTGTTCAGCCGCGATGCTCCACCAGTTTTCAATGATATTTGCACCGAAGGTACACATATATTTTATGATACTTTGTATATCAGGACTGTTAGTCAAAGTATAAGAAGTTTCATGTTTTAGGTGAGAACTAAATTTAAAATGCCTAATTCTTGGTACAAGCGTGGATGGAGAACTGTTTAACATTGATTAGGAGAGAGAGACAAAGTTTTTGTTGGGCATGTCTTAAAAAAAGTTGATTGCAAGATTAAAATTGCAATCAATGCCATAAAACAAAAGTTTAACTTTAAAACAACACGGTATTCACCCGATTGCATGGTCCTCAAATGCACTTCATATGTATGTCCATGGCGCATCTATGCCGCGAGAGTTGACAACTTTGAAAATTTTTAAATAAGATCCGCCACATTGGAGCATTATTTTCCAATAGATGAGCGGAGAAACTATCATAAATTGGCAACAACACAAGTGATTGCTGAATTGGTTGCAAAGTATTACTTATGCATTAATCAGGGTCCTAATCCTAATGGATTGAGAAGAATTCTGCTAGATGAATTTCATGTCAATGTTTCATACTGGAAAAGCTTGGAGAGCTCGCGGATTTGCTATGGACAGGTCACTAGGCTCAGTTGCTGGAAGCTATGCAATAATGCCGAATTACATGGCGTTGTTAGAGCACATGAACGATGGTAGCATATGTTACATGGAATATATAATGGAAAGTGATGGGACAACACGTTTCAAGTACAATTTTGTTGCCCTAGGTGCTTATGTGAAGGGTTTTTCTTATCCTAGGAAGGTGGTTGTTGTAGACGAAACCTCTTTAAAGGCTAGGTACGGTGGTACGCTGCTCACTGCTGTTGGTCAGGATGTGAATTTTCAAGTCTTCCCCTTAGCATATGGCATCATTGATAGTGAGAACGATGACTCTTGGGAATGGTTTTTTAACAAATTGAAAACATTTGTATAGAATTCAGCGGATTTGGTTATTATATCAGACATCCATGCAAGCATATACGCTGGGCTTAAAAAGGTATTATAACACAACAAAAAAACATTGGTAGCCCATATCCAGGGGTGGATATACAGTATACTGACATGAACTAATGTTTTCTTACCTTGTAGATTTACACAAGGGCGATACATGAATGTTGTGTTGTACATTTGTACCGCAATGTGAAGGCAAACTTTGCTCCTAAAACTCTCGGTTATCTAATGATGTAAGCTTCCGGATCAACACGATCAATGATTTCAACAACAAATTTTTGGAAATAAAAAATACCAACCCTCTTTGCGCTGCGTGCCTACTTGATATTGGTAAAATCTAAACAAAATTATTTACTAAAATATTATGAGTAATGTTGCTTACATGTGGATTTGTACAGGTTTCCCTCATTGGAGACAATCTCATTATGAAGGGAAACATTATAACATACTGGATTCTACCATTGCAGAGTCTTGGAATAATGTGTTGAAGGAAGTAAGAGACTACCCATTGGTCACAATGCTGGAATTCATCAGGAGTCAAATTATGACCTGTTTTGCTATTAGGCGTGAGGCAACTAAGAAAAATGAAGGCGATTGTTGCCTAACACCACATGTATGGAAGAGGGTAGAAACCAACTTTGAAGAGAGAATGCAAATGGTTATGAACACAATATGATCAACACAGTACGAGGTTTCAACCCAAAAAGATGGCACTTACCTCGTAAATTTTGAGGGTGGATCTTGTAGTTGCAAAGAGTTTCAATTTATTGGAATTCCATGCTCTCATGCCCTCGCAGCTGCATCAAGTATAGATCTTCCCATTGAACCAATGGTGATTAGCGAATATTACAATAATGCTTGGGTTGGTTCGTATGCTGAGAACATATATCCAATACCTTCGGCTGGAGGCAATGCATTAACTGGTTCTTCGTTCAATAAGGGTAATGGTTTAATGCCGCTGAAGGTAAAATGCCCTTATGATAGGCCAAAGAAACTTCGGATTTTATCTCGGGGGGAGCACAAGTAAGGTTTTACATACCTGTAAACTTTAAGAAGAACATCATTATTGTTAATTATAAGTGAACCTTTATTTTCGTTTTGTGAGGTGGCTGAAGACAGGAGGTGCAGCTGTTTCCGTGGAAAAGGACATAATAAGGCAAGTTGTCATAATCCCATTTCAGGGGTTTTATTATAAGGCATTGTAGGGAAGGTAGGTTTTTGGTGTATTGGATCAATGGCTCGAAGTGGTGGAGGAAGTTTTTTGGAGTATTCTAACAAATGAGCATAATTGTTTAAGATTCTGCTATGGTGTATGTATAAAAATAAGTGCACCTGTTTTAAGTAGTTTGTATATTGGTTTCAGTAGTCGGTAAGTCGTGAAGATTAACTTTCCTTTTGTAAGCAGAACCAAGCCCACCCACTTTCATGTATTAAGGCTAGTTAAAAGCGATGTTGTTAAAATATTCTAAGCCACATGCACTGCATAATCTATGTTGTGAAATATTTATGTTTGTGGTGTTAATCAAAGTAGGCATAATAGTAGATAATGAAACTGAAAAGAAAATAAACTTAGTACTTGTTTGAAACATTCAAAGTGAAGAACCTAAATTTTGGATACATAACCAAACAAAGAAGGAGTTGAGTTTTCGGTTATGGATATTAACTAAAGTTAGAGAAAAGGTGGAGGAGGATCCTTAACAAGCTCATGGAAAGCTTGTATCTCGTAGTTCATTACTGCGACCTTCAGATATTGCTTTCCTTACGAGGAGGATTCGTCTATGTGGTCGAGGGAATATTGTTCCATCAGGATGATAGCTACTACACCAGAAAGAACTGAAAAGGTAGGAGTTTTTTTTTTGCATGCATACAATAATAATGAAAGGTTAATGGAAGAGCGTTAATAAAGACAATACCTATGTCTTCAACCACTACTTCTAACTCATTATGGTCAATCTGAAAGGGGTCCAGACTAAATTCTCCAACTGGAGACGCAACTCCTTACAATTTTATGAAGAAAGGAAAAAGTGTTGACATAAACTTTAGCTCATGTTCGACCCCGTCTTTTGATAGTTTGTTATGGTTACAATCCAAAACTTCAATTGACCTTTGGTTCAGGTCAATTGCGAGGCCAAGCCAATGGGTAATTTGAATGGGGATCGCACAATAGATCATGTTGATGGACGAGAACCACTTAGGACGCTTTGAGATAGGCAGAGTTGAAGCTACCGAGAATCGAAACTTATCTTTGTCAACCGTGCGTTGAAAAGATCCCCAAAGATGTCGCATCTCCTGCACCCAATTTGCTGGCAGCAAATCATAAATGCAATTGGGTATCTTGTCTCTCCTATGTTGGTTAAAAAGGAGAAAAATATCTAGGACCTATAAAACAGAGGAGAACTTAAAAAGAAATAGAGTTATATATTGAATATTGCAAAAAACTAATTAAATGTAGAAAGTTTCATATACTGACTACCATTTACGAAATGCATCACTTACGTTCGGTAGCCATATTTAAGTTGGATCGAATAAAGACCAGAACAACATGTTCTCGATAGAGAGATTGTCAGCAAGATGATAAACACTGATCACATAAATTTGGTTGTTACCTTATACAAGAATGACATAAATGATGAAGAGGGGAAAGAGTATGTACCTGGAATTCTGGAGAAATGCCCGAAAGTCGTGGCATTTCTTTGGTGGTGGGACGTCAAATTCTCTAAATTCCATAATTAGAAGAGAGANAGAGAGAGAGAGAGAGAGAGAGAGAGAGAGAGAGAGAGAGAGAGAGAGTAACTTCCCACAGATCATCCTCCTCAATTATTGGTAAAACGATTAGTTTAGTTTTTTGGGTTGGTTAAGTTTTCTCGATCTTGACCGGTTTTGGGTTCCCCGCCAGGTTTTGATTTATCCTCGAACTTCTTCTAACGACTTCTTTAGCTATATGTTTTTTTGTTTCTCAGGCTTAGCCCTCTTTGTATTACGAGTTTCTAATGAATCCTTACATTAATCTTTCTTTTCAATATCCCCAGTGCTTCTCCTCACTTTCTTGCGCATGTTGGACAATGTTTCATGTTCATCTTGTCCGACTTCTTTGAAAGATTGACTAATTGTCTTTCCCTTAGCAAAGCACAAAGCAAGTAGTCAGCATATAGTTGTGAGTATACATTATATGTGTTAGAGAGAGCATGTTAAAAGTATATGTTAATATTGGTAGGTTATGATGCCCAGACCCATTCACTATTCAAAATGGACTGAACACCAAAATACCTTTGACATGGCAACATAAGACAGTAAATGTAAGTTTTCCTGAGACATTCATATAAATATCTGGCTCAATTTTTCTTTCAACATACAAGAGCGGACAAACCTAATATGTATGAATTCGAAAAAGCTGAACATATAGGGAAAAAATGTTTGACAATGTTATTACAAACTAAACATTACCTTGAGTAAATCTCGAGATTTAACTCCCCCTGCAGTGTTTGTGGTTACCTTGCCTGGAATAGTAGGGTTGATTGTGGATTAATATGTTTCCTAAACAGAAGGAGCAGGTTCCGTCTCCATTTGTTCATGACCTTAGTTTCCTAAAATATTCAATGAGAACGATGGAGGATCAATTTATCTGATGGATGGTGAAACATTAACAGTTGGACATGGTTGGTTTGTTCCATTATCTGGTTGATTAGAAAGACGTTGTCCTGCATCCAGTTAACGTAAATGAAAATAGATTGTACGAAGTAGTAATATACGAACTACATTAAGGAATTCAGTAGTTCGAGTATCCAACAATTTCCGGATATGTGTTACAAATACCTGGGACATTTGTTTGCGTCTGTTGGGCAACATCTGATTGTGATAAATGGAGAGAAAAAGACAGAGCTTCTATATCATTCAGCTGTGTTGTAACATTTGTAGTGGGGCGGGTCTGAGAAGCTACTACAATTCCGAGAAAGAAGAACAGTATCTGTTAAAGAATTTTATAAATGGTGATTATATGTAGTAATTGTGTTGACTATAACGATTACCTGTTGCTACATCGTGTTTATGTATTGGAGATCTTAGATTTTCCCATTGGGAGGAGTCATCCATTTCTTGAACCTCCACGTTTTCTAAGTTGGCATCGAGAGGGTTCTCGCGAACAACATTTCGAATGATTCGTCTGCCGGATCATAACTCAACCTTCAAATTCAAACAAACTTAGCCAACAAGTATATAAAAACTATCCAACGTAAAACTCTGCCACGGTTGAAAATAAAAACCAGATATGNTTCAAACAAACTTAGCCAACAAGTATATAAAAACTATCCAACGTAAAACTCTGCCACGATTGAAAATAAAAACCAGATATGTCAGCCACCTCACATATAAAAACTAGCTATCAATAACTCGTAGCTCAGTCACCAAGATAATAAAAACTGGATAAAAACTCGGCAGTTGAACAGGAGATACAAAACGTCTCAACATAATACAACCACCAAATAATTAGAAATTCGGTCTGAAACATTACCTTGCCATAATTTTTGATCTCATCAAAGATGGTATAATCTAAATTTGCACGTGGAAGACTTCTAGGCCATCGAAGAAGCAGAATAGGCGGAATCTCATTGTTTCTTAACATCTTCCCAAAATTCTCTCCAAAGCAAGTGACAAATTCATACGCCCAAACCAATAACACGTGAACTCAACCATTGACAATGTATGAGTCACCCTCTATTCTCGATAAATTAATAGATTTAACAAGAGCTTCAAATGCAACACGACCCCATGGGTATGCCATCATAGCTTCATCATCGAATACCATTTTTGCAGTTTCAAAAGATATCCTAGAATTATGATGCAGAACATGAATACCTATGGCTTGCATGAATAACAACCCCAACCATTTGCACTTTTCTTTAGTTCATGTCCGACATACCGTTAATGAATTCCTCAATTAATTATATTTTGGTCCCATCCCCCGCGGCATGTTCAACTCATCCTAGAAAGCTTTGTATTGCTCAGGTTCAGGTTCAAAACTTTTTGTTGGAAGTGGGTTTGTGTTTAACCCAGTTAACTCTGCAAATTTGGTTAATCCAAACCTGATAGGTTGCTCATGAACGATACTCCAAATCTCTTTCTTATTCACGCGAAACTATCTACAAAGTAGAAAATGTACTGTCTTAGACGACCACACGATCTTGCTATCAACTAGCTTGGCAATGATTCCAAGACGTAACGCCTCCAGCCCTTCCACACATCATAACGTATTACTTCTCTAACTTGAGGGATGTCTCCCAAATGGACATTATGATTTAAAGATTTTTTTCAAGCTTAGAAGCCCTTAAAAGTCTTGAAGGGTAATCCCATGTTTGATATTCAGAGGCAGACATCTGATCATAAAAAGACAAATATAAATCAACCATATCTACAATTAACCCAGTTGCAATGGAAAAAAAATCAGCCATAACATAATGAAAACTCAGCAGCAATAAGATATATAACTCAACCACTATGTAAAATAACTCAGTCACATCATAATATAAAACTCTGTCGTATCAGAAATCAAACTTAGTCTTAAAAATAATCAAACCCAGTCGCATTATATGTCAAAATCACTCGCAACATACATGAGAACACGACGAGGGCGAATACGATTTCGACGAAGACGATTTCGGAGAAGACGACCAGGGTTAAAAGTAGGAAAACAAAACTGTTGTTTTTATTTAGAGATTTACTCTGTTTAAAATACAAGAGTGTTTAAGAAGATTTTTTTATTTATATGTAAAATGAAACTCGGATACAAAAAACTGATCTACAACAAAATCAAACGCAATCGCAACGTAAATCAAACTCGATCGTAACAGAAATCAAACTCAGCCACAACATAAATCAAACTTGTCCTCAACAGAATAAAAATCATTCAAAAGATATATCAAAGGGAATCAATCGCAACTTACCAAAAATTTTGACGAGGGTTCACAAGAGGATTTTGATGATGATGATTTCAGAGAAGACGACTAGCGCGATAACTAGGTCACTAAACCATTTTTTTCTTTAGTTAGGCTGAAATAGTTGAGCGACTGAGAAATTTGATATGTATAATGTTTTATTGTCATGGAATACAATTTAATGATGTGAAATATGGTTTAGTGACGTGGATTTGTTCATTATAAATTAACCAAATCGTAATTTTTGAAAGATTTATGGTATTCTAGTCATTTTAGAAAATTTCTGTGGTATAATGTATTCGACGTCAACAATAGAGGATGTAGAGTTCTGCTTATAGATGGGCAAACAACATGCGAAGTAGTAGAAAATTTGGTATTCGATTATTACAGATTGAATGAGTCGAGGCATCATATTCAGCTGAGTTACATGTTCTCGGATAAAGCTTTGAAAACAATGGCGCACAATACTCCACCAGTTTATGTCTCTAATACTCGACAGTTGCAAGATTTTCTAATCCTATGGAAAATCGAACATGTACGTCTATGTGTGGAGATTACGGAGAAAATAAATGGCGAAGTTAGTCCGAATAACGAAGCAAGAGATAAGAGTAAAAGGTTATATAGTTTTAGCTCGGAAAGAGAACCCTTAGACATCATAGCCTCGTATTATGACATAATAGATGCGTAATACTCCCTCTGTTTTTATTTGATTGATGTTTTAGACATTTTTGTAGTTTTAAAATGATTGATTTTTTCAATTTTCTATGCATTTTTTATTAATTACAATGCTAATAAGAATTCAACCCCCTATTTTTTTACTTTTAACCTTCCACATCATCATTTCACTAGTTTTTGGTGTATTCAAAGTGAGAGGCAATATAAAACGTAGTCACTCTGTTTCTTTGTAATGGATATTTTATATTTATTTTTTTAAAAATAAAGATACTCATAAAGATTTTGTAATTTTTAATGAAAGTTTGNGAGAGGCAATATAAAACGTAGTCACTCTGTTTCTTTTTAATGGATATTTTATATTTATTTTTTTAAAAATAAAGATACTCATAAAGATTTTGTAATTTTTAATGAAAGTTTGTTTACGTTTTCAAGAAAGAGAGAGAGAATCACGTCGCGTCAAAGTCAGATATTTTTTGGCACGAACGAGAATTCCCACATAGGGTTTGACCTCGATAAAGTAATACATCATAACCTCATAGCTGCATAGTAAGACATCATTTGCCTCGGTTAAAAAAATTTATCGATATTATACGACTTAGTTATGTTTACACGGGTAATAAATGAAACATATAAGTTATTGATTATCATTCAACTGGGTTATTATTATGGTCTTATACAGTTATAGATAATATTACTAAGTTATTTATATTGAATGCATGAGTTATATAATTTAAAATACATGATACTGCTGAATTAAACCAAGCTGATTATTACTTTAAATGTTTGCATAAAATACTGGAACTATGAAAAAAAATTGCCAGTACGAAATTAAAATACAAACAACAGATGATAAAAAAGAATAAAATATCCAGATAACAACCGAACAATCAAACATACAGACCACCATCAAACTATTCGAAGACCACATAAATCTCGATAACATCTTCCATCATTAACTGAAAGAAGAAATTTAAAACATCACAATATTAATTCTGGATATAATGGATTTAAAAATTTTATATTACATAAAAGAGAAGAATATCATAATATTAATTCCAGATATAAACGATAACATCTTCAATTTTTTGTTGTCTTTGTAACATAATAAAACATCATTACACGTCTCGTAAATCACATTTGTGTAGTGCGTACTATGACATTGAATAAATTTCATGATAAGTTACCAAAATTGTGAATTCTAATTAGTCAGTATGCAAAATAAAATAAAAACAACTAAGTTAAATTTTGAAAAAAACAGAAAATAGTATCCAGACAACATTCCACTTGAAATTTAAAAGACAGAAACGAAAAAGTTAAACCAGACAATCAAGAAATAAACAGAGTACAAAAATCTCGTCACCATCTTCCATCAGTAGTTGAAAATGAAATTAAATACAAAACAAATTACTTTGCGACTGAGTCATTTTACTTTAAGACTGAGTTATGTTTACATTACAACTGTGTTATCTTCGTCGTTATAGAGATAGAGAGTTTTCATAAAGTACTGACATTATCAATTCTAACTGAGATTTTCAGTTCAAAAAGAAAAGGTAAATAAAAAAACAGTTAATGATAACAACGGGAAATAATACCCATTTTACTAAAAGCTTGGTTTTATTCTTCTTAACTTTACGTCTTAGTAATTTTTCCTATAAGACTGAGTTATTGTTATGACTATGGTATGTTAACGACTGAGTTATGTTTACATAATGACAGAGTTTTCTTCGTGGTTAAACGTTATAGCTGCCTTCTGTTTCAATACGGCAAAGTTATTGATTTTAATGTTTAACAGTTGTTATTATTTTGAAACTTTCCATTACATAAACGCAGACTACTGCAAGAAGTAAATTACGACTGAGTTATGTTTACTTTATAGTCTTAAGTCGAAATTCGTTGTTCTACTTCAACAAAGCAGTATCTGTGTAATCGTCAGACTAAATCTCATCACATTGTTTAGAGCAAAAGTTGTTTATAACGCTTACAAGTTAACTTTAATTTACAGCATAACAAATAATAAAAAGATAGATGAACAATAACAGTATCAGATCCCTTCACTTCAAGGATGACTGTTTTCAGCTTTATCGTTGATCCTAAAATCCGCATGACTTCATCAGGATAACCTACGATCGAAATAGTCGGTTATCCGTTGGTATACTAAATATAACTTATTTTTGATGTTCCTACAGTTAACCTTATGTAAGGATACATGCCTTTTATCTTTCTGGATATTAGATAGTCCTTTTGTGCACTAAGAAATATGATAAAATTTGGAAAAATACCCTATTTTGGTTTTTAAATTTGGAAAATACACTTTTTAATTTTTTTTTGAAAAATACACTTTTGCCTAATAATAAATTACGAAAATACTATTACTAATACTGAATATGAGATGTCTAATATATAATTATTAATAAAATCATTTTGCATTGTAAGTTACACAAATCAATATATTCTTTCGATAACACTTTAATGCATGATACACTTTTCATTTTTAATTTCAAATTTTTAGTAAGTGGTTGATCTTATATTTTTCATTATTTTTTCTGTAAATTTCAAAATTCATATCTAATCATACAACATATATAAAGAAAAACGATAATCATCAACCAAATTTTTTAAAAACTAAACATAAGAAAAAGAACTATGGTGGCGTATGATGAGTTGCAACTAGCAAAAATCAGTTCAATTAAATACTATTTTTATATACAAAACGTAGGTTAAATTCTTACAGAAAAACTGTAAGTAATCATCAAATTTTTTACAAGAGATCTAAATCTATTCATTTGTCATACAAATTCTTAATTAAATTATTCTGGGAACTTGTAGTACACTTGAGAGGTAAACAATAACAAGTCGACAATATTAGTTACTAAAATAATAGACGAGAAATAGAAGAATAACCCTAAAATAAAACATAAAACATAGTACAAAACACCAGAAAATAGAGAAAATGAGAGAAACAATAAGAAACATCATAGAGTTGAGATAGAAAGAGATAACAAAGTTACAATTTTTTATGTGTGCATATTAAGTTATTAACCACATGTGAGAATAATGTCAAGATAAAATTACATATTTGAGTGATAATATTAGATTTATATACGTTAAAATTTTTTTAGAAATTGATAAATAAAGTCTAAATTATCTTTAGATATTATTCAGTGATATATTAAAAATATAATGCTAATGATAATTTGAATTAATTGAATTTAGTAAAATTGTAATTCTAACGTAGGATAAAAATCTCATATTGTATGACAAAAGAGTTAGATTACAAAAAAAATAAACTAATGGTGTATTTTTCAAATTATAAAACATAAGAAAGGTATTTTTCAAATAACCCCAACAAATATTGTGTTATATTGGGAAACTTTTTTTCTATATAGCACTACTTCTCTAAATCTTGTTTTATATTATTAATGAAGCAACACCTCTGTATGCGTAATCTGACCACCAACGTGTTTATTTATTAAAAATATGTAAAAGTTGGTTTGAAGAAGATACATATGCTTCAGTAAGAAACAAACCCGAAGACACCAAAAAAAGAACCTCCAAATTGTCAGAAATAGGGTAAAGGTGAGGATACATTACAAAGTACAAACCACACCTATTAAGAAGCTTTAGAGAATGTCCACTGGTAAAAATTTATTAAAGGTTCTTAAAATTATTTTAATCATATATTTTTGAAACTTTTAGATCTTGTCACTATCTTCAAGAAAACAAACCACAAATCCAATGGAAATAGTCTAAGATATGGTTCTATATGAGGATTTTTAGAACCATATCTTAACATATAATTTCTTTTTTATTTATTTTTTAACATTTTTTTGCTAAGAACTTTCATTAAGAAACATCAACCGAGGTGCTCATTTAAGCAAACTAGAAGTGCTGATGGTAACAATGATTTCTTAAACCATCATAAATCAGAAATCCCTATGTATAACTTAAGAAAGATTGAAGCATTCTTATAACTAAGCTGAGGAAACAAAACAAAAACTAAGCTAAGAAGAAAAGAATATCTTCTTCTTCTTCTTACCAACTACTTTGCAATCAGAGCCACAGTCACTCCCATCATATCCCAACCACTTAATAAAGATTCATATTCTCTGGTACCTGAATCATCATTTCCAACTAAACAATTCAATTCGTTAGAGCCACTACGTGATACATAAAAGTAACAAGAAGTAATTATTTTATATCTCATAGAGTACCAACTTTGAAGATTGAAAACTAAAAAGCCAAACTATTTATAAGGCTGTCTTTTTCAGATGATGATTTATATACTCATCAAAAGAGGAACATACAAAGAAAGTTTCATAAATAAATCTGTCAAAGTAAAAAAAATGAAATTTACCCACACCCATGTTTGATTCTCTTCAAGATTTCTTCAGCGGCACTCATTTTTGTCAATTTTTTGGTTTTTGATTCTATTCCACTGAAAGTTTTTTGACCATGTTGAACGGTTCATACAAAAGAAGGATCATGCGATGGACCAAAGACGATAATATTATAAACTGGAAAAGTATTTAGTATTCTCTGAGCAATTTCTTGCAACATATTTTTGTAAGGAACACCGGGAACTTCATCATCCTGGATAACAAAAATGACAAAGAAGCTAAACTTAGAAAAATGCAAAATCACATATTTATTTAAAGAGAGTTAGGAACCAACTTGTATATTCAACTATTCCAATGCTAATCTTGTGGCTACTTATTTAGCGGCTTTTTGTGTCAGGTAAGAGGTTAGAGTTTTGAATCCCCGTCCAAAAACTGTAATCGTATAATGAAATTTAGGAATATGATCAAGCCCTTCTTACTAAAAGCATAGATTGGTAGAGAGTTAGTTTGTTTCATAACGTAAGCTTCGAGTCGGGTCTTAGCTAAATGATCCATTTGGAATAAAGAGATAGATAGAGAGAAATAAAGATAAAGAGAAGAAACACAAAATGAGATGGAGAAGGCAAGTGAAATTGTTTATTAAATATTTCTCTCTTTACTGCATGTACGTATGTTGAGGTAATGAATGGAAACCACATGACCGGGCGTTATTTCCTACTTCTTGTCAGTAACGCTTTGTTGTCACCATTCAAGAAGAATTGTATAACATACTACAGTATTCGATTAAAATTTTTTTAAAAAAGAGATGAAGTGTGATACAAATTTGTACATAAAAATCAGAAACCGCACGTATGTGTGGGTGCATTTTTTAATTTTTTTGTTAATGCTATTTTTTGGGTTTATTCAGGTTTTTTTATACCAAAACCCAATATGGAATCGAGATTACACGTTTTTGTTTGGGTTTTTCGAGTAATTTGGATTTCTTATTTTATATTTTGGGTTTACGTATTGAATTTTTTGGGAATATATAAGTAATATAATTACATCTTTTTAAATTACATAATATTAGTTACAAATAATTTTATTTTATTTTTATATTCAAATTACCCAACATTATAAAAAAATCGTACTGAATATATGTGTGCTTACGCCTATGCAACACTCAAATTTTATTATAATAAATCAGGATATCTGTGAAGGATATCGAGAAATTTTCATAACCGAGGTAAATGATCTATTAATTACTTTACCGAGGTCAAACTGATAGGGTTTGCGACTTAATTGAACCTCCAGTAGGGTTTGCGTGTAAAAGTCACTAATCTGTTCACGAATAAATGTTTGATTGACGTTTTGTCAGTTAAAATTTTTGAGTTTATTAAATAATAAAGGGTTTTAAAAAATTTTCAGTTCGATTTCAGTTACCTAGGTAAGAATAACTCAGCCCTTATCACGATATCGTTTTAAGTATAACTCAGCCCTTATTACATTCCAAACTTACGAATAACTCAGTCCTTATTACGTTACCGAGTTAAGAATACCTCATCCCTTATTACGTTACAAATATATTAGTCGTCTAATACGATGAGGCGGAAATACGAAACATTGTGACTCCTCGAGATATCACCACGTTTCTCTCTATCTCTCTCTATTTATCTCGCTGATTCTTTGTAAATTTGCAGACAATTTGATAGACTGGTTTTCTCAAAAAATAGTACACATGCAATATCTATATTTTGATTATTCTCACTATTGTGTATTTTTCCGTTTCGATCATATATTGTTATGATTAATGTTGTGTTTTTTTCAGATGGCCAGACAAAATATTGAGTTGGATTTGAGGAGGTTGAAGAGTTATCCTCCCTCACATTGCAGTGTCGGTTAGTCTATCATGTTCTTCAACACATTTATAGTCTAACAGATAACACAAACCTTAAATTTCAACTCTGGTATGTCAAGAGGGAGACAACATGTTCCCCTGGGAAGGATTCATAATGGTAGCAGTTGGTACTCCATATGAAGGCGGAGTCTTCTCACTGACCATCCGCTTCCCTCCTGACTTTCCGTACCAACCACCAAAGGTGTCTTTCAAGACTAAGGTCTACCATCCGAACATCAACCACAGTGGCTCCATTGACATGGATATGTTGAGAGACACGAAATGGTGTCTTGGCTTTAGAGTGTCCCATGTATGAATACTTTTTTTGATGTATGTATAATCATTATTAATTAATGTTTCTTCACTAATTTATTAAGTTTCTTGACTGATTAGGTGCTGTCCTCCATTGCCGTGTTGATGGCTGATCCCAATCTAGATGATTCTCTTGTGGCAGAGATTGGTGAGATGTACATGCGGGATAGATCTAAGTACGAAGCAAATGCAAGAAGCTGGACTCTGAAGTATGCTACGGGATGATGAAAACTCTTATTTCCATCCCTATAACTATGACTAATTTGATCATGTTTTCATTTTTTAGTTTTCTTTATCTGCAAACAAGTATATTCGAAGTACCATAATCAATAGTAATCACTCAATAAAAACATAACTCAGTCATAAAAATGTCTCAGTCGTATAGTAAATATAACTATGTCCTATGGTGATAATTTCTCAGCCGTAAAATAAACATAACTCATTCGTTAAGTAAAAAACATTACTCAGTCCGTTATACAATACTCCCTCTGTTCCAAAATATAAGGCTTTCTAGATATTTACCTATTTATTTTGTTTCACAATATAATGTCTTCTCAAATATCTATGCACCTTTAATAGTCCACAACCAATTAAGAAACAGAGCCTTATTATGAGAAAGTTAAACTCTAACTTTCTTAATCTTTGTGCTTTTGTTGGAACAAAGGGAATAATGTTTTCGTTAGGTTCTGGTCTAATATGAATAGTATAACTTACATCTTTCAAAAATTACTATAGTGTTTTCAAGACTTTAATAAATTAAATTTCACTCCCTAGTTTATTTTTCTCCTAATTTGGTTAATTTTTTATTAACAAAATGACGTCACTCAACTGTACGCCATGTCACTGAAATCTTTCATATCAATGTTTCAAATTTCTTAAACACTCTTGGTTAAAAAACACTCTAGTCTCTTAAAGAAAGAAAAAACGATTTTGTGACCTAGTCGTAACTCAGCATTCTTCGTCTTCTCCGAAATCGTCATCGTTGTTATGAGTTAGATAGTTTTTATTTACTTGATGAATGAGTTTTTTTTTGAATTTGAAGGTTGAGTTATGTTTTAAGTTGTGTAGGTGCGCGTGAGGAATATGTTTCAAGTTTGAAACTCACTTTGGTCGGGACACGTAAGACACCTTACTTCCAATTAAATATATAAGATAAGATCACCCTAACTGTATGCCAATGTGGTATGACCAGATTCGATCGGGTTTTATTATTTCATCGAATAATAATATTATATAAATTCGTGGGAGCTTTGAAATATCGCGACATTTCAATCTCACTCCATGTCTTTTTATTTATTTCTCTGTTTCTCTTTTTATTTGCTCACAAATTCATAACCTCTCTATTGCAGATGGTGCGTCGAAGGATTAACTTGGAGTTGAATAGTTTGAGGCTTGATCTTCCCTCACACTGCTCAGTCGGTTGGTCTATCATGTTCTTCAATACATTTATAGGCTAACGAATACACAAATCTGAAATGTTGTCCCTTATAGGTCCAGTTGGAGACGACATGTTCCACTGGAAAGGATTTATAAAAGGAGCAGTTGGTACTCAGTATGAAGGCGGACTCTTGTCACTTACCATTCGCTTCCTTCCTGACTATCCGATGCAACCACCTAAGGAGTCATAATAGAAGTTTTTGTTTGGTTTTATTTTCACTTTCTTTTTAGGCAAGCAAGTCTTTTCGGAATTACCCTAATCACTCAAGAAACAGAGGCGGGAATACAAAAAATTGTGCCTCTTCGATTTATAATATTTAAAATATTATTTGAAGCGTCGCTTTGCACATTCGTTTATTAGGCATGTTACATTTTTTGGTAATTTAAAGCAGTTTCTCTCTCTCTCTATTTATTTCTCTGTTTCTCTCTTACTGTGCTCACCAATTCACAATCTCGCTCTTTATTTTCTTAAATTTGTTAGATTTTGCTAACAAAAAGTACGAAACTATTGTGTTGATTGATTTCTTCCAAATATCAATTTTCAGTTTAGAACAGAGTATTGCTGATAGTTTTGCTAATTATGGTTTTGTTCCACATCTGCAATATATTGGGAACAAAAATTTGCAATATAAAATTAAATAACCAGCCGTAAACGAAAATAAGTCCGCATTTAAATAAATATCAACAATACAATCCCAAAGTCTGCATTTAAACAAAAAAATTATGCATTACAAAAAGAATCAGCAATACAAATTCAGGTGACACAACGACCGCCAACAATCATCTCTATGAAAACGCAAAATTCGTCTTCATCCTCCATCATCAACTTTATAACAAAAACAATACAAATAATTAAACCTTCATTTCTCAATTAATAAGCTAAAATAAATACTTTAAGAAGTTTAAGGAGAGAAAGAAACTGAATTAGGAGTTTGATATGGTGTTATACGGTTTCCATCATACATAAAACAAGTAGAGTAATAATATAGGTTTTTCTTTTCGCAATACCAAACCATCAGTTTCTTCAGTTGTGTATAAACACGTAAACTATATATATCTTGGATTCCCTAATTGACATTTTTGAAACATTATTGTGTAATATGATGTAAAAGAAAGAATGAGGAATTCCTAGAAACACCTTAAAAAGAAGTTGTAAATTGCAAAACTACCACAAACTCCCAAAAGTTCCAAAAATACCACACACTCTTATTATGTTCCAAAAATAGCACATACATAAAAAGTAAATTTTAAGGGTATACAATTTCAAATTTTGGGGGGCGGTTCCCTAAATAGAGTTTAGGGTTTATTTTTGAAGGGGGTAGGGTTTGGTTTTGAGGTTTTATGGTTTTGATTTGAAGTTCTAACGCTATTTCAAGTTTTGTGGTATTTTTGGGGAAAAACATTTTTGTGGAAGTTTTTGCAAAAAATATTATACTAAATGTTATATTGTTTAAATAAATTTAAGTTAAAAAAGACAAAGTATACCTCTTCGTCGATGATGTTGAAAATCACTCTATTCTCCTGTTCCGATTCGGGTGTTGGTGATCTCCTTGTGATACATGATTCTGCAGTACTCGAAGAACTCATGATTTGAATTAGTTTGCAGTTGTATTTTATAGAGAGACATACTTTCAGTGTGAAAGACACAGTTTAAATAAACAATAATTTATAGCCAAAAATTCACTTATAACAAGAAACAATATGTTGGAAAAACCAAAATATTATGAGAACTACATAAACACTTTATATTTGGGCAAACACCCACTTTCAAAAGGGTAGAGATGAAAATTTTAACCTGATTACTTTACTCATACATACACAAAAGAAAACCAGACCTTTAGTAAGATAACTCAGCCATAACGTTTATTTTAAATTTCATAAATCATACATACATTACATTAAATAACTTACATGTATTGTTTAATACTATATAAGACACTAATAATAATAGCCGTTAAAAAAAGACACTAATAATAACACAGTTGATTATAAATTTTAATATGCGAGGAGATCATTTGATAAAAAAGGTTAATAGATCATTTACCCCGGTTATGAAAATTTCTCGATATTAAAAGAAGCGGTAATACTTATCTGTATAATGCGTGACAAATATCTGATTTAATGTGTTTTAAAAACCAATAGTTAATGTGTTTTCTTGAAATATTAGTTATCTAAATAAACAACTGGGCTTTTATGTTTATGTCTGAGTTATGTTATAAACAATACGACTGATTTATGATTTTTACTCTATGAAATCATGACTCTTCTATTTATATTAAAATTTATGCTCACAGCTTCTCAATCTCTCTCTTAACCTATCTCACATTGTCATTAAAAAAAATCTATCTCAGGTTTTCCTCTCTTCTCTTCCCCTTTCTCTCTAGCGTTTCGATATTCCTCACAAACAGTGCACATGCAATCTATCTCATTCGATTTCGATTTTTCTCACAAACAGTACGCAGGAAATCTGCTTCCCTCCTGCTTATCCTATTCAACCACCAAAGGGGCACCAAATCTCCAAATGTTTGTTTTCTCTCTCTCTCTCTCTCTCTCTCTCTCTCTCTCTCTCTCTCTCTCTCTCTCTCTCTCTCTTATTGTGCTCACAAATTCACAATCTCGCTCTTTATTTTTATTGAATTTATTCAGTTTTGCTAACAAAAAGTACGAAACTACTGGTGTGATTGATTTCTTCCAAATTGCAATTTTCAGTTTAGAACAGAGTATTGCTGATATTTTTGCTAATTGTGGTTTTGTTCCACATCTGCAATATATCGGGAACAAAAGTGTGCAATATAAAATTAAATAACCAACCATAAACAAAAATAAGTCTGCATTTAATAAATATCAGCAATACAATCCCAAAGTCTGCATTTAGACAAAAAAAATCAGCAATACAAATTCATGTGACACAACGACCGCCAACGATCATCTCTATGAAAACGCAAATTTCGTCTCCATCCTCCATCATCAACTTTATAACAAAAAAATACAAATAATTAGACCTTCATTTCTCAATTAATAAGCTAAGATAAATAGTTTAAGAAGTTTAAGGAGAGAAAGGAAACCGAATTAGGAGTGTGATTTGGTGCTATACGGTGCCATCATACGGAAAACGAACAGAGAAATAATATAGGTTTTTTTCGCAATACCGAACCATCAGTTTCTTCAGTTTTGTATGAACACGTAAACTATATATATCTTGGATTCCCTGATTCACATTTTTGAAATATTATTGTGTAATATGAAGTAAAAGAAAGAATGACAAATTCCTAGAAACACCATAAAAAGAAGTTTAAATTGTGAAACTACCACACACTCCCAAAAGTTCCAAAAATAACACACACTCTCATTATGTTCCAAAAATAACACATACATAATAAGTAAATTTTAAGGGTTTACAATTTAAAATTTTGGGGAGCGGTTCCCTAAATAAAGATTAGGGTTTAGTTTTGAAGGGGTACGGTTTGGTTTTAGGGTTTTAATTTGAAGTTCTAAAGCTATTTCAAGTTTTGTGATATTTTTGGAAAAAATACATTTTTGTGGTAGTTTTTGCAAAAAGAATTAGACTAAATGTTATATTGTTTAAATAAATTTAGGTTAAAAAA
>OVBE01002744.1:10315-21098 GCA_900406425.1 Iberis pinnata | reverse complement strand
TGGGGAGCCCCAAGATGATGAAGGGGGAATTTCTCAAACGATGAGACGCAACAACTCAGAGGGGAGTTGGGCGTTCTCGTTTACACAAAAAGGCATGCCGTTTATGCAGGACAAGCTTGCATGTGCGGGTTTAGTGAACCATCTCGGGGACAATGGTCTGATCATCCCTAATGTAGATTGGATGATGGCACTCGAGATTTAGCGAGCTCGTCGAATTTTATGAGAATAAACTTCGAGCCTTAACTGGTAACGAGGATGAGCTGGTCAAGCTATCAAAGCTAGTTGAACAAGGCAAAAAACTGATCGTCGAGGATCGGCTTAAGCTGAAAAAACAAGAGGAGGTCATCAAGACGGTTACTACCTAGGTTGTTGCCACGAAGAAGATGTTGAGAGACATAGCGGATTTTGCCACCAACGACCTCGACGCCCTAAAAGCTGAAGCTAAAGCTGCTCAGGGGAAAGTGGCAATAGAGCTCGGTAACCTGCAGGCGGCCCAGGATCAAGCTAGTGCTGAATTCTCAGAACTTAGGGAAGCCTATGTTGCTCTCGAGGCGCTGCACGAGAGCGAGATGAAGAGGCTTCGCCTTTCTCGAGCTTCCCAAGTTGTGCTAACGCGGCGAGAGACTCAGGTTGAGTGTGCAACAAAACTCAAGAAGGTGCGGAATCATGTGGAGGATCGGGACAAGGCTGATCCTATCATCCAACTCTATGCCCATGCCAAATGGACTCTGGAATGCGTTTGAGTCATAGTGGCTGAAGGTGGCGTGGTACCTGCAGAGATTATGGCAAAGCTCAAAGCTGATTTCGAGAAGTACAAGGCCCAGTTTGATAGTTGGACATATTTGATGTGTCAGATGAGGACTTCCGCTTCAGACCTGAGTTTAATGAGCATGGTTTGAACCTAGTTTGGTCCACCCAGAGGGGTTCTGGTATTTCTGCTGAAGCCAAGACTGCTACTCCAGCGATGCCGAGGGTGTAGTTGTTCCTTTAGAGCAGCTTTCACAGTTTTCTTAGGGTTGGGGTCAGCTTGCCTTGTACCT
This sequence comes from Iberis pinnata, assembly GCA_900406425.1. Taxonomy (NCBI): domain Eukaryota; kingdom Viridiplantae; phylum Streptophyta; class Magnoliopsida; order Brassicales; family Brassicaceae; genus Iberis; species Iberis pinnata. Next base: position 20,058 of record OVBE01002744.1, on the reverse strand, counting down.
CTTGTGTTCCTTTGGGGTAGTTTTAAGTTTTTCTTAGGGTTTGGATCTGTCCTATTTTTCGGCTAACTCCATGTTGCATATTTGTCCATTGTTTGGACTTTAGAAGGGTTTATGTTTTCTGGTTAATCTCTTAGGTCGTCATTTCTTTTCACGAACAATGTAATGTCAATATGTTTTTATAATGGAAAATAGAGCCGTAGCCCGTCATATTCTTTTTGCTATGTTTGCTGACTTTGTATTTTCGCTTGTTCAATGCACCAAGGTGTAGTTTGGTAGTTATATCCAATTCGAGTTGACGTTTTTAGCAAGGATGAGAAAGCTTTGATCTTGTCGTATAATTAATTGTGAGTTGGAGTTTGGCTCTTCTCTTTTGAGAATCATTAGACCTGAAAGAAAAGATGGTTTTTATTAATTGAAATAGCTGCACCTAGTGGGTTGCCTACGTACCCTGATAACAAGGATCAAGCCAGGTCGTAGTTCACAGTACAATGAAACCTAATAATAGAATCTCTTGAGTTTGGTAGCATTCCAGGTGTTCGGAGTTGGGGTTCTGTCTTTGGTCTTGAGCTTATATACTCCTGGTTTGACTATCTTGGATACTTTGTACGGACCTTCCCACCGAGCTCCCAGTTTTTCGGCGTTCTCCTCTGATGTGTTAGCGTAAGTCATTCGAAGGCCTAAGTCTCCTTCTTCAAATCTTCTTTGTTTTATACTTTTATTGTAATATCGCATTGTAGCTTGCTGATAGAAACTTAGTCGTATTAGTCCTCTCTCTCTTATCTCTTCAACATCGTCTAATGAGTCAAGTAACATTTCGTCATTAGTGGCCTCTTCTTTTGATAGCTTAGCTCGGCGCTAACTTAATAATGCTACTTCTGATGGCGCTAGGGCCTCAATTCCATGTGCCAAAGAGAATGGTGTCTGGTTTGTGGACTGTCATGGTGTAGTTCGATAGGACCACAAGACACCATCTAGCTCGTCAACCCAAATTCCTTTTTTAGATTCCAGCCTTTTCTTGAGTCCGTCGACTATGGATTTGTTGATGGCTTCGACTTGTCCATTCCCCTGGGGTTACCTCGGCGTGGAATGGTTCAACCAGATTTTCCACCTAAGAAAACAGTTAGTAAGTAGTTTTTTAGTGTCGAATATTTCAATTTGATTGATAGTGCGACTGGTTCGTCGTCCACCTGTCGCAAAAAGTTTTTACTGTCTTCGCGCAGAAGTTGGTTCCGTTATCTGTCATAATTCATACGGGACGCCGTGCCGACATATTATATTTTTCCATATGAAGTCTTACACCTGTAACACTCATACATCATAGGTTGTTAATGGGGGGTTTTCAGTTTTAGACTGAGGTGGGAGTTTGTGGTAGGTAGTCGTGAAAACCTGTTTATCCTTGAATGCTGAGTAGGACTCCGCCTCGACCCATTTCGTGAAATAATTTGTCATTACTAGCAGGAACTTATGTTTGTTCGTTGCCACCGGAAACGGGCCTATGACATCCATTCCCCACTTCATGAATGGATATGGGCTTGCCGAGGCGTTCAGTGGTTTAGTAGGTGCATGATTTGTTGGTCTGTGTCGCTGACACATCTCACATCTTTTAGAGTATTCCTGGCTATCTTGTAGCATCGTTGGCCAGTAGTGTCCGTGCTTTTTTATTCTTAAGACCAGGTAGCATCCGCTGGAATGGCTCCCGCCAGCTCCCTCATGCAGCTCGGCGAATACCTGCTGTATATCGTCTCCGTTAATGCATCGTAGCAGGATTCCAGAAATGGATCGTTTGTATAGTTTCCCATCTATGATGGTGTATCTTGCAGCTTTGACTCGAAGATGTCGTGTTCCCCATTTGTCTTCTTGTTCTTTTCATGTAAGAATATAGTCTATTATCCCGGTGCGCCAGTCGGGTTTGTGGTGCTCACTTTGTTCATGATTGAAAGAGATAAGTTCGTCGATGGCGTTGGCCATCATGCTGGTAATGCTTGGTGAGGTTATGTACTCCATTGGAATAGTTCACTTCATGATGAGTTCATTGGTGGATGCCATGGTGGCTATGGAGTCGGCGAGCTGATTCTCGTTTCTTGGAATTTTTGTGAGCTCGAAGCTTTCAAATTCGTTTGCTTTGTTTTGAACCATCTGGTGGTACTGTAGCATTCGATCATTTTTCATGGTGTATTCGCCACTGAACTGGTTGCTGACGAGCTGAGAGTCGTAGTCCGGCTAGTAGTGCTTTGTATTCTGCCTCGTTGTTAGATGCTCTAAAATTGAAGCGGAAGGCTTATTCGAGACCTCGCCGGTAGGTGATTTGAGCCGGATACCTGCGCCTGATCCTTGTTTTTGTTTGGAGCCGTCAACGTAAAGATTCCATGTTCCTGGTGAGGCAGCTGCACTATCTGCTTTGAGTGGGATTTCGGCTATGAAATTTGCAAGAACCTGAGATTTGGAACATGTGGGAGTTTGGTACTCCACATCATATTCACTGAGCTTGACTGACCACTTGGTCAGCCTGCCAGACTGATTGGGGCTGTGAAGTATGGTTCGTAGTGGTTGGTTGGTGAGTACAACGATAATGTGTGACTAGAAATAGGGTCGCACCTTCCAAGATGCAGATATCACGGCGAGAGCCACCTTCTCAATTGCGGGGTATCGCGTTTCAACGTCATTTAACGACTTGCTTACGTAAAAGATATGGTTTTTGCTCGCCTTGATTTTCTTTTACCAATACGCCACTGACGGCCGCCTTGGAGACTGCGACATATAAGTAAAGGATTTCGCCGTCCTCGGGTTTGGCGAGTACGAGGGATGTTGTTAGGTATGACTTGAGCTCATCGAACGTGTCCTGTCACTTTTGGTCCCATTCGAATCTCTTGTTTCCTTTGAGGATTTGGTAAAAGGGCAAACTCTTGTCAGTTGATCTCGAGATGAACCTGTTTAACGCTGCGATTTTTCCCGTAAGATTCTATACTTCTTTTTTTGTTCTGGGTACCGGTAGGTCGAGAATGGTGGCTATCTGTTTGGGATTTGCTTCGATCCCCCTTTTTGTTATGACATACCCGAGGAATTCGCCTCATGTGACTCCGAAAGTACACTTGGCTGGGTTAAGTTTCATTCCGTAGAGGTTGAGAGTATCGAAACATTTTGCGAGGTGTTGTACATGATTCCTAGCTTTGGCTGATTTGACCAGCATTTCATCGATGTATACTTCCATGGATCTGTCGATCTCATCAGAAACCATCTTGTTTACCAATCGTTGGTAGGTGGCCCCTGCGTTCTTGAGTCCGAATGGCATTACCTTGTAACAGTATGTTTCTCTGTCCGTGATGAAAGCCATTTTCTCCCGATCTTCAGGATGCATCATAATTTGATTGTACCTTGAGAAGGCATCCATAAAGGATAGGAGTTCGTTGCCTGCGATGGCTTCCACAAGCCTGTCTATATGAGGTAAGGGGAAGCTGTCTTTTGGGCACGCCTTATTGAGGTCGGTGAAATCGACACATACGCGCCATTTTTGTTCTTCTTCTTGAGGTCGCCTGGTAGCTAACCATTCTAGGTATTTAACCTCGACGATTGACCCGGCGTTCATGAGTTTTTCCACCTCGTCTTTTACTGCTTGGGAGCGTTCTGTACCTAGCTTACAATGTTTCTACTTTATTGGTTTGTAGGCCGGGTTAACGTTAAGCTCGTGACAAGTGGTGGCTGGATCAATTCCCTTCATGTCGTCAATGGTCCAGGAAAATGTGCTAGCATTCTTCCTTAGTAAAGAGATTAACTCGATTTTTATATCTTCGGCCAACTCCTTCCCTATTCTGGTGGTGCGGTTCGGGTGCTCGGTATGGATACTGATTTGTTCGACCTTGTCTAATTCTGGTGTGGAAATAAAGACTAGCTTGGAGTTTGCAGTTTCCTCGGATACCTGCAAGGTTCGTATACGGTGCTCAGTTAGGAAGCAGGTTCGAGTGACGCGCTGATTCCCTCTTATCGTCTAGGTTCCCCTATTTGTTGGGAACTTAACGCACTGATGGTAGGTTGATATTGCTGCTTTCATGGTATAGAGCCATGGTGTTCCGAGGATTACATTAAAAGCTGAATATTGGTCGATCATGATGAATTTGACCATCTGAATAGAACCCCCAGCCTGAACATGCAATTGATTGTCCCGGTGGAAGAGAAGGTTTCTCTGCTGAACCCTGTTAATGTTTTGCTGCCGTCTTTGATGTGGTCGGCGTTGATCCCCATGTTGTTGAACATGTCTTTGAAGATAATATCCACCGAGCTACCTATATCGATCAAGATTCGAGGTACCTCTGTATTTGCGATGACTTTTTCGATAACCAGGAAGTCGTTGTGAGGCTGGCTGAGTCCTTTTAGGTTGGCATCCCCGAACTCAAGTGGCTGAGAGGTTGGCATGATCTTGGTATGTTCCTTCTGGGCGGTAACAGCTCGTCGCTCAGAGTTTCTGATCGATCTTACCGAGTCGTTGCAAGAGACCAGACCGCGCATAATCATGTTGACTCATCTTCTTGGCAATGACCCTTTCGTAGCTCGGTCGTATGGGCTATAATCTCGAGTTCGATTAGGGGGTATCATGTCGTCGAGAGTATGAGAGCTCGTTTCCTGGACTGTGCTGACTTGTGGGGCTCTTCCCTTCGTAGCTGTATTGTGCCATGAGTTCCCACTTTGTCTCCTATCGTTGGACCTATTTCTGTTGGTGTCAATTTCGCCGTCCTGAAACATTTTTAGGAAAATGGACTGTAGATGTCGATATTCCGCAGTTTTGTGCCCATTTCATTTATGTAAATCACAATATACTTANCCTATTTCTGTTGGTGTCAATTTCGCCGTCCTGAAACGTTTTTAGGAAAATGGACTGTAGATGTCGATATTCCGCAGTTTTGTGCCCATTTCATTTATGTAAATCACAATATACTTCTGGGTCATCATCAGAGGGCGGAGGTTGATCTACGGTTTTCCCACTCTCGGTGATCACGTAAGCAGCGCAAACTCTTATGTCCCTTGTATAATGTTGCCTAGGCTCGCGTGGGGCCTCATTCATTTCTCGGCTCGGCTTTATAGCGTGATGTTTTTTAGACATTACAGCGTGTTCATCCTCTATTTCAACGAACTTATTGACCATGTGAAGTGCGTCTTCTAGTGTTTGTGGTGGGTTAATGAGCAGCTCGTCTTTAAACCTTGACTTATATCATAGTGCTTTCCGTAGGGCGGCGATTGCACCCTCGTTGTTTATTACTATTTCTGAACGACGACTCCTTTGAAGCTATCAATAAAGTCCCATAGTGACTCGCTCTCCTGCTGAGGTAGCGTCCACAGGTCGGTTGTCGAGGCTTTCTTCGCAATATACATTGAGTAGTGTTTGATAAACACTGTTGACAATTGTTGGAAGCTGTCGATGGTCCTTGGTTACAAACGGGAGAACCAATCCAATGCCAAACCTGATAAGTTTTCAACAAAAAGCTGGCATAAACCTGCGTCTCGTTCTTCCACGGAGAATTGCGCTTGTGTCATGGTGATAGTGAAGCCCGTTAGGTATTAGACCGGTTCGCTTTTTCCGTCGTATCCTGCAAACTTGATTTTGATGGAGTGCCTTACCGGGACATTGGTGATCCTCCTGGAGCATGGTGTTTTATGCGTTTCTTCTATGGCTCTAAGGATGTCGGGTGCTGAGCTGGTGGCTTGATATACCTGCGAACTCATCAATTCTAACTATTCTCGAATGTGTTGTAGTTCGGCGGCTTCGATGGTGTTTTTGAATCTTGACGCGTTAACGTAATCAGATCGACTTTGGTGCCTTGCTGCTGTTTCAGGTGTCTGCTGGAATGATTCGAACAAAGAACGGTTGACGGTGTGCGTATCCCTGTCCTTCGTGGAGGAGGTCATTCCTTCGAGCTGTGCATTTAGGCTTTGCGATTCGCCTCTGAGCTTGGCGGTCTCTACTTTTTGCTCGTTCAGCTGGTTCCACATATCATGCATAGTGATTTTAGGGATCTCGTCCTCGTGATCTGACTCCCTGATGTTGATTTGATTTTCCCTGTTTCTGGTATCAGTAGTGGTGCCGACAGATCCATCTTGTACCTTTTCGGTTAGTCCTCCCGTGGTCATTGCTCCGCTTGATTTTTCCTGCGAAAGAGATTTTAAGATCTTTCAGCTATCAAGTCCCCACAGACGGCGCCAACTATTGAATCAAGATTTAACAAGTAGTTTCAATCTTTGATCTTGTGGGTAAAGCTAGGTGATCTCAAGAGAAATTTCATATATCTTTAGAAGAGTAATTACATGGGTATTTATACTAAGAATATATGCTTAAAACCCTAATTACATGTTTTGACCTAATGGGATTTTTCGAGTTAAGCCCAGCTCGTTAGATCGGCCCAGTCTTGCCTCAGGCCTTCTAGGTCGTCGCCTACCTGGCCCTTTAGCTAAAATGGGCTTTTGGTTGGGTGCTAAACCCAGTATCAACATGTATTATATATAGGGTCAATTTTATGGAAGTGTACTTTGAGAGAAGTAATTACACTTTAGGTGACTTTGTTCTTTGATGTACTTTAGAGAGGAAAGATAAAATTTTTGTCTCTATTTTACCTTTATTTTTCTATATCATTACACTCTACCTTTTCTCTCACATGACATGTATCACATGTTGACATTTGCTTTTGTTTTTCACCTCCAATCTTTAAAAACAAAAAACTAAAATTATACCAAAATTCTTAACATTTTATACTCTATAAATAGACACTTGTTTTGTTTAATTTTGACATAAAAAAACAAATTTCATGACGTCTGTGTACACGCCACTTTGTGTACATGACGCTATTTATTCGATGTACACAATGATTATTCAGTCTGTATACAATGTTGTGTATCATTCAACATGTGTATAACGTCATGTACATGATTCGTGTGTGTATAACCTCGCGTAGCATGCAGCATACGTACACAATGTGATGTACACAAGCATCATGTACACATAATTGTGTATGTGATGGTACATGTTGCATGATACACGACGCGTTGTACATAGACTGCATCATCATTGTGTACATCTAATAATTATACGTTCATTGTACACGACATTTTACATATATTGCATTATCATTGTGTACGACTGCATTATTATTGTGTACATCCAATCATTAGCATGATGTACACAAGCATCGTGTACACATACATTGTGTATGCGATGCTATATACATGTTGTACACAGACTGCATCATCATTATGTACTTCGAATAATTAGCGTTACGTACTCAAAACCTCGTGTACACAAAGCGTCGTGTACTCAAAACGCCGTGTACACNTCGTGTACACAGACGTCATGAAGTTGTACACAGACTGCATCATCATTATGTACTTCGAATAATTAGCGTTACGTACTCAAAACCTCGTGTACACAAAGCGTCGTGTACTCAAAACGCCGTGTACACAGACGTCACGAAACTTGTGTTTTATAAATATATATATTATCAACTAAATAATTTTAAAGATTGGGATGAAAAATAAAAAATATCATATCAATACTACTCATTTTGTCTCTCATAACCTTTCAAAGGCAAAATGGTATTTGTTCAAAGAAAGTGCATTATAGTGAAAGAATAGTACAAAGTCCATTAAAATGAAAGTACTTTAGAAGAAAGTGTTATCCTTTCTTTATTGACATTTGCACATAAAGTAATCGTTGATACACTTTTCCACGTTTCAATACTTAGAAGATGGTCCCATTTTTGCCTTGATCAGATCCAAGCGAGATATAGTCCCTCGAATGGCCTATACTTCGATACAAAAACTTTGATAATTAGTAAGTTCAATTTCAGATTCCATTCTGATTGATCTTTTGTGGCTACGAAAAACGGGTATGTTGATTTCTCTTTCCTTGATTGATTTCCCTTTCATAAATTCTGTCTCAGCATTACTAAGAAGAAATTGTTGGTATATTTCCTTGAGAGAAATTGATGATTTAATGATAATAAAAAGCAAGAAGTGAACAATTGATGTTTCTATTCAGTATGTTAATTTGCATGAGAAAGTAAAGAAAATATGGAAGAAGAAGATGAGGTTATGGTGAAAGAGGGGCTAATGGCTTCCCCAAGAGAAATCTTCAGCATTTCTGGTCCCATTCATCTAACTTCCATTGATTGGTAACTACTTTTCATCTCCTAAAATAACAAATTCAACGGCTTAATTAGCCAGAGTCAACTATAATGGTTGATTTGGAACAAGTTGTATTTAAATTATTACAATCAAAGTAATTAAAAGTCAACGTGTATGTTTGGACGTAGGAATAATTCGTACCATAGAACATCGGTGGCATCATGTTTGGTACAAGCAGTGTACACATTGGAACGAGACAGACAACAAAACCGGATTGGTCTAAAGTCACAAGCCTATCATTGGTGGGAATTTTTCAACTTCTCTTTGTCCGAAACCCTAATTGATGAATCAGACGGCTCAATATACGGCGCCGTTTTCGAGTACAAACACTTGTTCTACAATTACCCTCATTCGAAATCGCCTCCTCGCCATGTGATTGCGTTCCGTGGCACCATCATGAAGCCGCACTCTCGGTCATGTGACCTTAGGCTCGACCTACGCTGCGTCCGAGATAGCCTCCACGACAGCAATAGGTTCGTGCATGCGATTCAAGTAATACAATCCGCGGTGGCTAAAACCGGAAACACAGCCGTATGGCTCGCCGGACATTCTCTTGGAGCTGCCGTGGCTTTACTCGCCGGGAAGATCATGACCAGGTCTGGTTCTCCTCTAGAGAGTTACTTATTCAATCCTCCTTTCTCGTCTATTCCGATTGAGAAGCTAGTGAAGAGCGAGAAGCTTAAACATGGAGTCCGATTCGCCGGAAGTCTCGTCAAAGCTGGTGTAGCCATCGCGGTTAAGGGTCGCCACCATCACAAAAAGGTACTTACTCTCTATCATGATGAAGTGTGTTTATTTGTTATAATATAACCAATTCTAACATCATTCTTTTAGCCAAAAAAAATAATGGTAGAGTTTAGTTAAGAAAAGAAGAATTTTATAGATTCTTTTTAATAGGATCGGACTTTAGAGCTTATATATAGAATTTTATAGAATTGTAATGTTTAATAAATCTATCGATAAAAAATCTTAAAGCACATGTTATTTTGCTTCAAATAATTGCTTTTACTCTTTTTTATTTTATCTATTATAATCTCATGGGTATTTACAACAGTTTAATTAACATATTCTCATGCCAAAAACATAGCATTTGTTGCTCTATTGATTAGAAGTTATATACTTAAATCCAACTCCTACAAATGATTTGTGTCTAAAACTATTAACAGGGTCAAGAAGACGATTCGTTTANTAGAGGTTATATACTTAAGTTCAACTCTTACAAATGATTTGTGTCTAAAACTATTAATAGGGTCAAGAAGACGATTCGTTTATGAAACTAGCATCATGGATACCTTATTTGTATGTGAATCCGGCATATCCAATTTGTTCAGAATACATTGGTTATTTCCAGCACAGAAATAAAATGTTTGAGAATATTAGAACTGGTAAGATCGAGAGAATCGCTACAAGGAACTCACTTAGGAGTCTATTGTCGTTNTCGTCGTCTGATTCTTCATCAGAGCCTCTTCATCTTTTACCATCGGCTTATATGACAATAAACACTAAAAAATCGCCCGATTTTGAGAGAGCTCATGGAATTCATCAATGGTGGGATCCTATGTTTCATGGTGAATATGTTT
>OVBE01002744.1:0-10227 GCA_900406425.1 Iberis pinnata | reverse complement strand
AAGAAAATAGATGAATATGAATTACCAATCGACATTTGTAATTTACCAGAATCAAGAAAGTTCCATAATAAATACGTAATGACGACTATTGCATAAACAAATTATGCAAAACCATTGTTTTTCAAAATATATGCTAATGCAAAATAGTGTCACATATTTATTGTTGTTGGCACTGGATATATTCTTGATATCAAGTTTGTGACCTCGCATTAGAATGCAGTTAAAGATTGTAAACTAAAATGGGGGGGGGGCTAGATACTATATGAAGTACAATTTGTCCTTTACATCTAATAGCTATTGAAAGATTTTTCCACATAATTATTTTACCAGTCTCTCCAAATCCATAAAAAGTAAACACCTTTTTTATATTCCTTTGATAATCTCATTATATATATTTTTTGTTTTTTATGTCATCATCTTTATCTCATCAAAAAAGCACAATCATAGCTTAATTCATCAATAAAGAATTATCAATCCATGTTTTGATGGTATATATATATATATATATCTTTTCAAAGAAATTTCATTTCATAATAATAACCCCTTAATTTTTCGAAGAGAACAATTATCTTTTGCAACTTCAGTTAAGATAAAACCTACATATATTAGTTTTGGAAATAGCAAAGTTCAAAAAATTGCGTATAATATTTTATATTAGTAAACGGTTAATATAAATTACTAATGTCCGGTTCTAAAGAAATGAAAGTTACCTCAATTGTTAAATTCTCTTCTCTTCTTGTGTTCAATTTCGTGTGTTCGATGTCTTTAGTCAAAAATCGAGGTACTTTTCCCCAACATATTTTTTCTTTGATAAGAAATTTGATATCAACATCATTGCATATAAGTTTGAATCATGTCTCTAAAATACCGTAAACATGCAGTAATAATATGATCGATATAAGCTTAATCATTATCTAAAAGTTCATGTGCATGATATGCTTCTTTAAATATAGGGTATACAATATTTCTAAATGTTTTGATCTCTTCATAGCTACTCGTACCTTTAACTATATTAAGAAGGATTCTAAAATAGTAGGATTATTCCAAACAACGTGGATCATAGCTAATCTTTTATATAAAGAGACCTATTTTTCTTTCTTTGAATTATTTTTTTATATTCCCATGTAAATGTAGTTTGTATTTCTTCATAAGTCAATTTTCTGAGCGAACTTTATTTAACTCAAACCACGCTAGTAACTACGTTTTTTTAGTAGAATTTCTGCTCAATATAGTTTTGAATTCTTCTTTACTTTTGAAGAAAACTAATTGGTTTCCTAGTAGGTGGAAAGAAAGCTTCTCAATAGGAGTTGTTCAAAAGTGTAAAAGAAATTTCAGAATCATCCACACTGCTTTTAAAGCTGATACGTACTGTAAATAACCCGCAATCGAAATAATTTTGATCTCATTCTGGGGTTTGACGTCTTCTGATAAATCTTGTTAATTTCGTTCTTTTTCTTTTGAAGTATTTCCAAACTCTACTGTAATCGTTATTTTTATTATCCTTTGTTTATTTACTTAAATAAGTAATTGATAGAACCATATTGATTACACCACTCCACATTGATATGAGCTCGATAACGCAAAGATAAGTATTTAGTGTATGACATAACATATATGTTTTCTAACCTCATGAAATTCTTCTCAATATAATGAGTAGTTTTTCTCCTATTGTAAACTAGAATACCATCTCTGTCGATTGGAGTGTGATAAATAATAGCTTTTGAAAACAACTTTGGACAATTTCCATGAACCGCGCATGGAGAATGATGATTAGCATAACCACATGGTAAATGTATCATACATTCCTTAACCACTTCAGAGTTATGGTTTTGTAGATTTGTTAAGGGTCTCTGCGAAAATCTTGTCAATGTCATCAGATGATGAAAACTTTGAATTTGGATGCATAAAAAGCAAGATGTGTGCATGTGGAAGTTTATATGTATATAAAAAGTCAAATATGTAACATTTTAGTAGATGAAGGACATGTTTTATTGCTAATTACAATAATATGTCAAATATTTTATCAAAGAATCTAGTTTGATCTTGAAAATTCGACATATGATGGACTATCATACTTCAAGTTCCACTTGTGTATGTATCTATTAATATCTAGCCACTTCGTATTGCAAGTAAGAGTGAAGAAAAAATCTGAAAAATTAAAATGCTTACATGTAGCAATAGCATCATAATATCTTTGTTTGCATATAACGAAGCAGGAATATTAATTCGTGTTCCTTGGTCACTCATATTAAGGTTTCTAGTTTCCTATTGCTTTTTTTAGCTTGTCATATTTTTTCCTCATATTACATTGATTAAATATATATGATAATTTATTTAAGAGTATAGTTGTGCAAGTATCCACCAAAAATTGTTAAAATAAACGCTTTGAACGCAACAATATATGAAACTCATTTTCCCGTTCTTAAATTTAAATTACAAAAGAATGTTGAATACTTGAGTCCAATAAAATCTTTTTGAATTTAAGGTCTAAAACCATCTTCTCTATAAACAAATATCAGTGGATATTATAATGTTAAATAGGGTATATGATTTTTAATTATCCTTTGCATCTTTTCAGATTTTTCTTCCGAAATAATATCATGTTTTGATAAGTCTGCTAAAAAAATCACATGGTATCAATGAAACAACTTTTGATGTAATTGGCATGCTATAAGTTCTTTCATCCTTTCCCGGAATGATCACTAACGATTCTCATGTTGATTTGAAAATTTTAACATAAGGATTGACTTATATGTATATAAATTTAAACATCTTCTCTTCTCACAAGATGCCACCTCATCTTAGTTGTGCTCAAATCATGACATCGCAACATCTTTTATATTTACTCGTTATTTTTTTAACCATGTTTATTTAATATACCATCCTTGACCTTCACTCTCTATCTTGCTTATATATTCTTGATGCTGGAAAAAATCAATTGTAGCCAAAAAAAAGTTAAAGATAATTGATATATGAAACAATAAAATGATAAGACGAAAATACATGAGAAAATAATGCTTGAGACATTAGAAAAAAAGAACAGTGGAAAATAAAGAACATTTATTTCTTATACAAGAAATGTGAATCTTGATTCTCTTTTCATAATATTGGAATTCTTAAATCTATATATGGGGTTGTTCATATATCTAACACAGCAGCAGCGTTTAGCGGTACATTTTTTTTTTGTCTTTCTAACAGTTTTCTTAGGATGCAAGTTACAGAAGCATAATACCATCGTTAAGAAAATTTGAAGAGAAGAGAAATTCCTCCATCATCCTCTTGCTGTTGCAAATTTCAGCGTATGTTTTACGTGATGTAATATGATTGAACGTTCGTTTTAAACGATTTGTGAAACATTATCATTTTTTTATAACTCTTATGTCTTTGTTGCTGCTATTATTGCAGCTGTAGATACAAGAACCTATATATAAATTAGAAAAACTTTTCTTCATATAAAATGTCATCTTATTTCAAATTTTCTTAAATTTTGACACATCATCAATCTCCACCTCCTTAATACAACCTTCTAATCCTAAACAACTTGAAGCCCACTACTTCCACATATTAAGTTAGGCTTACTCACCTATTAACTCAAAGATTTTATGCATTATCCCAAAAAGCTATTGATCTTCTCCACGATTATCAATTTACTTCATTCATTGTAATACATAGTTCAAATTCCTAATTGCTTATCAACTAAAAATTTATATTTGTGCATATTACAAGCAAGCTCAAATGTTAGTAAGTAAAAAAAATAATCAAAATATATTAGAGAAATAAACAAGTAAGAAACCCAAATTGCTTTTATGAACACTATAAATTGAGTAACTGATAGTAGGATTTTTATGTGTCAGACTACTTCAGTTCCCAACTGCACTATCAGTGTCATTGTAATATATATGGTATCAATCCAAATGAGTGATGTTTTAACCACTCTAGATGTGATCAGAACTATTAAATCAAGCCAAACAAGAAAAAGGGATTTCACTAACAATTCCTAAATGAAAGGAACAATATGGAAATAAAACAAAACATAAAAGCTATCATGCATAAACAAAAACTAAAGAGAAAACAACAAGTATTCTAAAAATAGGGAAAAGGATGGTACTAGAAATGTAATCAGAGAAACAGTTCCTAAGGATGGGGGTAATTGATCAATGATCCTCCTTGATCTACCTAGATGTCTAACATACCTCAAACAAGAGTTATCCCTAGACAATAGATTCATAAACAACCAAATCCAATCTCTTGATAGATGATCTCAAACTAAGCAATATCCAGACCTAACTCTCATTAACGGAACACTACCTAGCAGGCATGAAGATACAATATGTTAAAGCCAATAAACACCCTAGACAACCAATCTCTTGGGCTAGGAATGCAAATCTATGAAATCACCTTGTTCATGCATTTCATCAGACACTTTTTGGGTGCAGAAATGCCTAAGTTCAGATTTCAGTCGGTTAGAGGGAAATAAGCATTAAAGTAATGAAACAGAAGGGATATATGAACAATCAAGCTTAGACACCTAGGAGAAACAAATGTTTGACACTAATCTACCCCATCCTTAGAAACCTTGGAAACTACTCACTACTCATGGTAACTACGAAATCATAAAACTCAGAAAACAAAATTACTAAACAAATCATCATGATCAAAAGTCAAATTCTCAAACAGTAAGAACAACAATATCAGAAAACCAGAAGATAATGATCAAAAGCAAAAAAATTAGAGATGCAGGAGATGATGATCAAAACAACAAGAATATGAACACAGGAAAACAATGGTGATCATAAATAGCGGTAACATAAACTCTGAAAATGATGATCAACTGCAACATGAGCAAAATCCAGAAATGATGATCAACTTAGAAAACAAGATTAAAAGCTTAAAATGGAAGATCAATATGCACCAGATAACCATAAACCTCAATCTAAGCATAAATAAGAAGAAATCATAAGCAAAACATGAATTTAATAAGGATTATGGGTTTGATCATCGAAAAACATTCAAAGGGAAGAACAAAGAGAAATAAGCTTAAAAAACATAAAATAAAGAATAGGTTCAAATGGAGGCGTGTTTAGTGCTTATATAGTGGATGAAGATAACCCTAAACCACTAAAAGACAAATGATTAAAATTCGTAGTGATTCAGCTTGATCTTTAAGTTTGGCTCGAACTGGGGTCGGGTTGAGCTCTACGTGTGGTCGAGTTGAGTTGTAGGTTGGTTGAGTCATGTTCGAGTCCATTTTTAGGTCCTGGTCGAGTCCAGTTTCAGGTCCTGGTCAATTCTAGTTTTAGGTCCTGTTGACGTCTAGTTTCAGGTCTTGGTTGAGTCTAGTTTCAAGTCCTGGTCGAGTCCTTTTTCTGGGACTGCTCGAGATCGCATCGATTTGGTGAAGTCAGGTCCTGCTCGAGTCCATCTGGCCTTGATATCGGGTCCGACTTTGACATGATCTGATCGAGTTACTCTGGTCAAATTGCTTTGGGATCAACTTGATCGAGTTGGTTTTGTCACATTACTTGATCGAGTTCTGATGGAGTTGGCTGCAACTCTTCTTGAGTTATGATGGAGTTTCCTGGAACTACGATTGAGTTCTGATGGAGTTGGCTGCAATTCTGCTTGAGTTATTGATACGCTCCTGGATCTTAACTCTGGTAAAGGCTCGAAAACAACAGTAACTCAGCTCGACAATAAGGGATTTCGGACTCCAAGTAGGCCTCGGACAACCTATATGTTGTCTCGGACAAGCCTTGGGCCCTAAGTAAAGGTGAGGTTGGCTTGGTGTCTTGATAATTGGACAAGACGGCTTGACACAAGGCTGGGACAGACTTGGAACGATGTTAGATTGTCTCGGTTGGTTATGGGAAAGAGATAAGGCCGAGACTTTTGAGGAAGTCCTAGCCGATGGTGTATGTGAAGGGATTTGGATGATTTGGTGAATATGAAAAGAAGAGAATGAGAGAACTTGATTGTCTTATGGAATAGACAATCAAGCAAGTGCAGGCTTTCTGAATCTCCTACAGATATAGACTGACGGGATTCTAAATCTAACGAGCAAGAGTTTCGACGAGTGTTCCTAGAACAATATGAATTTCGACATAAAAATTTGCTAAAGAAAACAAGAGGGTTCGAAAATTATAAATAGGCACATGAGCCTTAGGGCTTTCTAACATAAGCCAAACTACAAAGCATGCAAGCTTCTAAAAGAAAAATAACTTAATGTTTAAAGAAAAACAACAAGAATTGTAGAGAAAAAGGAAAGCTTCTAGAAGATGTGCCTTGGAAGGCAAGTGTCAGCTTCTAGAAGGCTTCTTTATTTTTGCCAAGTATTTTTAAAAATACTTATGCCAAATTCTTCTCAGAAATTTTTAACGGAAGTGGATAACTTGCCTCTTTAAAACCTTAGTGATTGACCCAAAACCCAAGGCGGGAAAAAGTCAATCATCTCGACTAAAGATAAAAGAGTGCAGGAATTACCCACTTAGCTAACTGATCAGATATCTGGTTCTTCTGGGTTGACAAGACTGAACATTTGATATGTTTTGCAGGCTTGATCTTCTAGCTCTGAATGTAGCATCACGTGGGCTTGATGTGCCAGCTCTCTTGCTTTAGTTCTCGTGATCCTTCCTTCAGGTTCAAGCTGCTCTGGTTCAAGCTCTGGTTCGTCTGGTTCATTTACGATCACATCATCCTCCCCTTCTTGAAAACGATTTGACCTCAAATTGGAATCTGCAATATAAGGAATCAAATCAAAAACATTGAATGAACTAGAGGTTTGATATTTCCCTTTTAAGTCGAGTCTGTAGGCATTGTCGTTGATCTTCTGAATGACTTTGAAGGGTCCATCAACTCGCGGCTTCAGCTTGGACTTTCTCCCTTCTGGAAATCTGTCCTTGCGTAAATGAAGCCACACCAAATCGCCAACTTCAAACAGAAACTTCTTTCGTCCTTTGTTGGCATGCTTTTGGTATTGATACGTCTTCTTCTCTATGTTGATCCTAGCTTGTTCATGCAGTTTCCGAATCTGCTCCGCTCAACGTTCTTTCTCAGGAAAAGGAATCAATTCTAGAGGGGAATTGTGATTAAAGCCATAAAAAATTTCAAAAGGAGAAAATAAAGTTGAAGAATGCTTAGCGTGATTGTAAGCAAACTCCACGTGAGGGAGACAGTCTTCCCACGACTTTAAATTGCTTTTGATCATGGCTCTTAAGAGAATTGATAATGATCTGTTGACAACTTCTGTTGAAACTATTGTCTGAGGCATTCCATGCAGCCTAACAACTTCTCTGAAAAACAAATTAGCTACACTCACAGCATCATCGGTTTTGTGGCTAGCTATGAAGTGTGCCATCTTACTGAACCTGTCAACAACAACAAATACCAAATCTTGACCATTTCTGGTCCGAGGCAACCCAATCACAAAATCCATCAATATATCAGTCCATGATTGAGAAGGGATAGGGAGAGGAGTATATAACCTAGTATGCTGCGATTTGCTCTTGGCTAGCTTGCATGTTGCACATCTTTCGTAGATTTTCTCAACATCTCTCCTCATGTTCGGCCAATAGAACTTAGATTGCAATCCGAGGAGTGTCTTGGTTACTCCGAAGTTACCAACATCTCTCCTCATTTACGCGCTTATGTATTTTCGTTTCCCCGAGAATGAAAAAATAGCGTACTAAAAAATGAAACGCTATGGATAAAACCCGTGTCCATGTACAATAGCAGTAACACAAAAAACGCTATCCTAGGACGCTATCGATAGTCACATTTCTTGTAGTGAGACAACCTGTTTGCCTATAAACTTCTCAAAAGAAAACTTAGAGCATTTGACATAGACATCTTTAAAATATGGATCAGCCTCATAAAGTTCTAAAATATGTTCGAATCCTAGTAGCTTAGATGTCAAAGTAGATAGAAGAGTGTACCTCCAGGACAATGCATCTGTGACTAGATTCTCCTTACCTTTCTTATACTTTATGACATAAGGGAATGTCTCAATGAACTCGATCCAGCGACCATGTCTTTTGTTCAACTTCTGCTGACCTTTAAGATGCTTCAGCGATTCATGGTCTTTGTGAATCACGAACTCTTTCGGCCATAGGTAGTGCTGCCACACTTGTAGAGCTCTAACTAGAGCATAGAGCTCTTTGTCGTAGGTTGGATAGTTCAAGGTTGAACCTCCTAACTTCTCACTGAAAAACACCACAGGCTTCTTATCCTGAGTTAGAACATCACCTATTCCTACACCAGAAGCATCACACTCAATCTCAAAAGTTTTCATAAAATCAGGCAATATTAAAACAGGTGAAATGATAAGCTTCTCTTTTAAAGCCTGAAAGATTAGTTCTTGCTGTTCATCCCATTTAAAACCAAGTTTTTCTTGATAATCTCGGTAAGAGGGGCTGCAAGAGTGCTAATGTCACGAACAAATCTTTGGTAAAAGCCAACCAACCCGTGGAAGCTTCGGACTTCGATGATATTGGTTGGACTAGGCCAATCTCGAATTGCCTTAATCTTTTCTTCATCTACTTTAACTCCTTCTGCACTAACAACAAAGCCTAAAAAGACAACTTCATTAGTACAAAATGAGCACTTGGCTCGATTTGCAAATAAACGTTCAAATCTTAAAACATCCCAAACAAGTTTGATATGAGTTAATGTTCTTGCAAACCCTTGTTGTAGATGAGGATATCATCGAAGTATACCACCACATATACTCCGATGAATCTCCTAAGGACGTGATTCATGAGGCGCATGAAATTGCTTGGGGCGTTTGTTAGACCGAATGGCATCACCAACCACTCGTAGAGTCCTTGTTTAGTCTTGAACGCCGTCTTCCATTCATCACCTTCTTTCATCCTTATCTCTTCAGATTGATTTTGGTGAAGATTTTTGATCCACTTAGCTTGTCTAACATGTCATCCAATCTCGGGATTGGATGTTGGTACTTCACCGTTATGTTGTTGATAGCTCGACAATCTACACACATTCCCAGGTTCCATCTTTCTTCGGTACAAGCAAAACCGGGGCAGCACATGGACTAAGGGACTCTCGGATTTGTCCCTTGCTTAGAAGCTCTTCTACTTGCTTTTGAAGCTCTTCTAATTGCTTCTGAAGCTCTTTGGTTTCAGTTGGATTGGTACGATATGCTGGTCGGTTTGGTAGAGCTGAATCGGGAACTAGATCAATCTGATGCTCTATCCCACGTATAGGAGGAAGACCCTGCGGAATTTCTTCAGGAAAAACATCACTGTACTCCTGCAATAACTCATTCATTCCACTAGGTAATTCTTGTGTTGGGTTAGGGATCTCAATAGCATCTTTGCAGATGAATAGAAAACATGTAAGTTCAGAGTCATAAAGTTTAGAAAACTCATTGTGGTTTATGTAGAGGCTGGTCGAAATCTTCTCCTTTTCTTTTTGCTTGACTTACATCTGATCTTGATAGATTTCGGTAGGAGTGAGTAGAACTAGCGTGATTCTTCTACCCTAAATTCGAAAATTTGCTTGTTAGTGAACCCGTCATGTATGACTTTCCGATCTGATTGCCAAGGTCTTCCCAAAATAACATGGTTTAGCCCCATAGGAAAAACGTCACAAAGCACTTCATCTTCATACCTCCCAATCGAAAAATTGACTAGGAGTTGGTGAGTTACGGTTAGAGCTCCTCCATCATTAAGCCATTGTAGTTTGGATTGTATGAAACATCGAGTGTGGAATAGATTCTCTCTTTGACATGCTTCTTCAATATGATTTTGTATGCTTAGATTTCTTCTTGTAACCAGTAATTCACCCACAGCCGCTGATGCTTCTTCTTCTTCAGTTTCGGACCCAATGTCTGATTCCTCTTGAGGAACTATCTCTCCATCATCTCTGAGAAGGAATACCTTCTTGTTGGGACAATCTCTTGAATAATGTTCCATGCCTTGACACCTGAAACACCTAGTTTGACTTAAAGTAGTTCCAGTTCTTGGTTTTACCTTGGCGTTTTTGTTCTCTTCTCTAGATTGGGATGGTTTCGGATTGAAACTAGGCCTTGGAGTAGAGAAATATTTCGGTTTTGAGGTTGGTGGTGCGAAGCTTGGCTTGACAAACCGCCTCTTGTTCTGAGCTTCAATCAGTTTAGCCTTGTGAACCATCTCTTCAATGTCTTGATAGCTTTGAAGCTCTAACTTGTCTTGGATATCTTGGTTAAGACCTCCTAGAAACCGAGACATAAAC